>BOSO01003193.1:0-64006 GCA_018403395.1 Gorsachius goisagi | reverse complement strand
GTGGCTTATCATCCCACTCTGGGTTGCTCCAGGCTGCCGCTGTGTTAGCCTACAGAAGTCATGGGCAACTGCAGCTGCACTGCCCTGACTCCTAGAATCATTTAGGTTGGAAAAGACCTTTAAGATCATCAAGTCCAACCGTTAACCTAACCCTGCCATCCCACCACTAAACCATGTCCCTAAGCACCTTGTCTGCCCAGCTTTTAAATTACTCCAGGGATGGGGACTCGACTACTTCCCTAGGCAGCCTATTCTGATGCTTAAAAACCCTTTCAGTAAAAAAATTTTTCCAACCTAAACCTGCCCTGGTGCAACTTCAGACCATTTCCCCTTGTCCTATTGCCTGTTACCTGGGAGAAGAGGCCGACCCCCACCTCGCTACAGCCTCCTGTCAGGCAGTTGTAGAGGGCGATAAGGTCTCCCTACAGCACCCATGGGATCAGCTCCACCACTACAGCCAGGATCAGCTTTCTCTTACAAGTCAGATTACTCCATCACTCTGCAGTAATGCCTCCTTGGTTCTAGCCACAAACAATTATATTGTGCAGAATAGGCAGCAAGAGGATGTTTTAAGAAGTTATGTTTCAGAAAAGAGGGATATTTGATGCAACATCAGTGCTGGTTACTTTCAACAGTTTACCAATTTACAACTGTTTTACAAAATCCTTACTTATGGCAAGAATAAATAGCAACTGAAAAAAGAGCATCAACCAGAATTGTGCCGGGAGAGCTGGTGTGTTGCTACAGTCTCCATCCTTCACTATACCTGCTGGCTTTGTCACTTCTATAATTAGACTGTCAGGGACACATGGCACGTATTCCACCTCCTCCTTTTGCAGGCTGGCTTGCCCACTTAGGGGATGGTGTATACAATAGATATTCTGTGCCTTACTTCTACAATGGATGCAGAGACAGAGCGTTTACAACAGAATCACTTATGTTGACCTGGGGGACACATGGACATGCACACAGCAACCGTTATCATTTTGCCACCCTAATGATTCCTTGAGGAGTGGTGCCTTTTGCCTACTGCCCTCTAGGTTTTTAGAAGCAGCCAGATTACTGGTTTTGTTTAAGATATACATTAAATATAACTTTTGGTAAATGAACACCACCTCTTGAAAATCCTGCTAGGAATTGTCCCCAGGGTATTTCCTTTGGGAGAACCTAACTCAATTTTGGTGATTTAAAGGTTCTGTCTAGTTCTTTTAAATATTCCTTTGACATTGTATTGCTCTGCTTGTAATAGATTGTTATTGCCCTATATTGAGTTTGCAGAGTGAAGGTAAATCTTTTGTGATGTGATTGTGCTACCCCAAACTCAATATTGTTCAGAGGTCCTTTATAACTCTCTGGTTTCACTGCAACAAGCGGGACAAATTTTCATTTTTACTCTTTTAGATTTTTATTCTCTGCTCTGAAACTCTAAGGGACTATATTTACAGGCAACATCTAGTGCACTTTTCATGAACTGAGAACTCAAATGCCATGGTGGGACCGCTGTTATTCCCTTTCCCCTAACCACTGATTTACAATATATATACGGAGAGGGAGCGCGCATGCGTGTCCTGGCATCTGATAGTAGTATTCCTAATACTGTAGAAAAGCAAAAAGCTTCCAGTTCTAATATCAAGTATATCATGGTAATTCTTGCTTTAGAAATATATAACATACATTTTCATATAATATTTCCAGCCTAATTCCTTATACTGCTACTATAGGGATGGTAACTAGCTACATACTACAAAAGATTTGCTAATGTAAGTAATGAGCAAACGGCAATCAATATACTAGATAATATATTGCTGTGGTTTTTCTATACTGTATCTATACATGCAAATGCATACATAAACGTGCATACAGTGGAAAATTTGCCTTTTTTTTATATCTGCCCAAATGAGGTTTTTGAGAAGCCTTCCTAGAAGGACGAGTGGAATTTTGCAAGTGTGGTGTCAGGTACAAGCACACAATACTGACATCTACAGGTCAGGAAACCTTTCCTTTTTGATGTTATGGGCCCAAAGTGTCCTGAAAGCATCTGCAGCCCCCGAGTGCACAGGACTCTGGCACAGATCTTGAGCTTCTTCCTAGGTTGCATGGCACAGAGCCAGCGCGAGCACCCACTTGGCTCCCCAGCTCCTGTCTCAGATTGCTGAGACCCCCCCTGGGCCAGGGAGGGTAGCCCTAAGCCTGTTGTTGAAGGTGGCTTTGCAATTGCGTTTCAACAAGCATGCATGACAGTCCCACCTCAAGGGCACCATCCCTACGCTTGCTCTTGTTCATCACACACCTTGTCTCCGAAAGGTTCCCCTACTGCCCCATTTCCTAATAGAGGTTTAAATAATAAAGCCAAGCAGAATTTTAGAGGCAGATCACATTTCTTAAATGAAGCAATCCACATATTAAATTTCCTCTCCCCTCTTTTTAGAATATTTAGTAATGACAGTGAATGTAGGATGGGGTTTTAAATTTTTTTCAGCAAATTAGTGTATTTTTGTATGAGGAAATTTTCATTTTGCATTCTGCCAAGTGGCTTACTAGACAGAAAAATAAATTAAAGAAAATTCTCAGCTTATGGAGGGGTCTCTTTAAACATCAAATGTTTGTGTTCTCCTAAATGCTCTGACCCCTTCTAATGTTCAGGTTTAATTTGGAAAGCCACACAGACTGCAGAGGCAGTGTTTCTTCTGAGGAAAAAAGGAGCATTCTTTTTTTCTGATCTTTGTGTTAGCAAAAAATATCTGTACTGCTTAAGGCTATTGAGGAAAGAGTCTCAACATTTATGCAGGTTAATAAAGCAAAGAAAGAAAATAGTTTGTCACTATTGTGTAGCTCTTCTTCTTTCATTTTGGTTTTCAGTTGGGGTCTTTTTTTTGTGTGCACACATACTTCTGGCGAGGTAGGATTTCATTAGAAATGCTAAAGAAAACCAACCTTAATTAGTCTGAAACACATCAGTAAACTCAAGCTTGCTGGCGCAGAGTCATGTAGTGTGAAAGGCAGATACACTGGGGTCAGTCATGGTGAGTTAGTGGTTTAGTAAGACTCCCATGAGTCTACCTCTCAAGACTACAAGCAGAATAGCCTTGATCAGCATTCAAAGTCATGCCTCTCTGGACAGGATGGTTAGCTACAGTTTTCTGCCTCCTAATGTTGCAATTATTCCTGGTGCCCTTTGTATCCTGGGTCTCATTCTAAAATGTTTGGCTCAAACCCTTTTCCCAGGTGAGTGTGCTTTGACTTTCTGTAAGTTAAAGGTCCTTTGTGAGATGTGGCTTTGACTCAGAGAACACGATCTGCAAACATTTTTAAGACATTTTGGGCTAAAATCCACTCTGACATTCAGGCAGACACCCCATGCAGTACAGGCAGTGCTGCCCAGGCCAACAGATATACCTGCAGTGTACCAAACACCTCGGGGTGAACTAGGCTGAATTTTTAGAGACACCCTCAAAACATTTAGGAAAAAAAAAGTTTGATGTTGTAACACGCACAGACGAAAAACTGAGACCTTGGATTTGTTGGGAACACTTGTTGGAGACTGGAGGTTGACACTCAAAGTGCCAGGTTGGATGCAGCGAGGGTGTCTGTGTTTGGTATTGGGCTGCAGGTGTTACAGAATGGGATAATGTCCTCATCCAGACCAGTAACTTGGCTAGATTCAGTCCCTTTCAAATACTGGCACTCCATTCCAACAAGGGATTTAAAAACAAAAGTGTCATGAGGGTATAATTTCTCACTTGGTAGCTTTCCTCTGGTCACAAAGCTGAGGCTATCTTGGGAGGGAGGATGAGAAGGTCTAGAGCAGAGATTCCCGGGCATTCACATGAATTTTGGAGCAGAGGCATGTCAAAAAAAATGGAAAAAAGAAAGAAAAAGTTTCAATGCTACTGGATTCTTCAATGATGTGAATTGACAGAAATGCCTAGTATCAAACTAAAAAAATATCATCACTGTGAGGCTGTTCCTGTTGCATGGATCAGAACTGCAAAGTGTTGGCAGCTAGCACCTAAACAGACCCAACAAAGATAAGCATCCACAAAACCCCAAATGTGTTCCAATCCTACCTATTTATTTCTTAAACATAAAGCAACAGACTCACCAAAACCCCCCAAAACATCCTTGCATCCTTAAGAGCTTCTGCTTCTTCTTAAGAAAGTGAAGGGAGAAAAGACATGTTCTGGTGTGCCTGCTGAAATGACTGGAGAAGCCACAGGAACGACCCTGGAAAGACTTCAGGGGGAGGTTTATTGGATTATAAGAAGCTGCCCAGATTACTGCAAGGAACACGGTACAAGTGCAAGATGCTGTTAGAGGCAACCCCCAGCACAGCCCAGTGGAGTCAGGCTCCCAGGGAGAAAAAGGGGCCCCAAAGCCAGTTTTGCCTATTTTGTTGGTTGTTTTACCTCTGTATCTATGTGGAGATCTCTCTGGCTGATGTTTAGCTTTCTTTGTAGCGATTTTATCACTGCTACATAACACATCCCAATGCATTAACAAAGAAATAAAGCTGCTGGGACAACCCAGCTGATCACCAGGCTCTGATACAGCCGAGCTGCCATCATCTGTCTTTTCACCGAGTGCCTTGACTGAAAGGAAGCTGGAAATAAGAGGCAAGGAGCCAGTGCCCAGAGAGACTGCAGGGACCACGAGAGGAAGATCACCTAACGCATTTTGCTTTCTTATATTGTTAGCTTTGTCAGATCCTGAAGTACAGGTGCTGGGAGGTGAGTTTTCCTAGGGTCACTCCCCCTCTTCACACTCTGCATTAACTCTTTCACTGCCCCGCAGCGACAGCTGTCACGCACCTCATGTACGGCATTTTGAGAAGTTATGTGGAAAAAATTGACAAAGACTTTACAAAAATTCTTCCAGTTGTGAAGGATTTAGGATAGCAGAAGTACACTGAAAACAAGGAAGATTATACTTCCAGTGTTCCTGGAGCCTGCCTCCTTCGGGTCACACATGCGAAATAAAGCTTAGTGATTTTGTTTCTTAAGGAAAAATTGTATCTTAATTTACACAAACCAGAACTTCTGAATTATGAAATGATTCTTTCTACAACAGGTAGCAGAGAAATAAAATCAAACATCTCCTTTCCCTCCTCTACAGGTCCTTTCCCCCTCTTCCCCAGCCTTTGTGGGATCTGTTTTTCCAAAGAGTTAAACTGGGTGGTTCTCAGGGGTTTACAAGAGGCATAACTATTCCTGAAAAACAATCTGATACATTCAACTTAGCAAGGCCCTGCTCTTTCCCTCTAATCTTTCAGCAGGACCCAAGGGAGGCTAAAGCTGAGATCAGCCTATTCTGCCCTCAAACTTTGATTCGCTATTAAATTCCGCCTAATGACGATGACTTTGCCATCTCACGTTCATCAGCAGGCTATGCGCAGAACAATGCGGGCCCAGCGGCGTATAGAGGGACATTGTTCCTGCCTCCCAGTTGCTCTGTTTGAGCAGCATCACGTGAAACTCCTCATACGCGGGAGACATGTAAAACCAGCGAGCGGTATTACTCTCCTGGGTGCGACGGTAACTCAAGTCATACCTTGTGCGTGGGTGTTTGTATTTGTGTGATCTCTTGCTGAGTTTAGAAAACAAAACCAAAACCTACACAAGAATAACCTATAAGGAAATACCAGGGAACTTGGTGGAAAATGAAATGCAACCTGTGATGGAGGAATTTTGCACATGTCCCCTCCCCTAGTGATTTAATGATCTGTGCTAAACTATTATACCTCAATTTGTACATCTGTGCATGCCAGAAGGCCTTTTTTTTTATAGCCTTTAGAATCCATCATTCCTTACTGGCTTATAAATACCACAGTATTTAGCATGTTCCCCATCACTGCTAACCACTACACAAAAATTCACATGCAGATTTCTATGCCATTTTACAAAAGTGCCCAAGCCAGGAGCAGCACTCATTACTCCCAAGAAAAACTCAGTTTTCTCTACTGTCCTGAGAGTTTACACATTTCTGTCTGAGATTTCCCAAGCAGACATATAAGCACGTATGTCTCACATGATGACCGCAGGGTGCCGCAACCCAAGCCGCACAGACCGTGCTGTGGGACGCTGTACGCTCAGGGTCGATACACGCAGCGGCACTGTCCCTGGGACTGCGGGACAGCCGGAAGGTCAGGCTCTTCTCCACCCGTATTATTCCACCAGATACCAGCCCTACTGTACTGTAACAAGGACCACAGTTTGCAGTATTTGTCAATCTGGTTTTTTACATCCCTATTCCACACTTCCAAAGTTATGGGTAGGCCATTACGGGTGCACATTGTAAGCAGTGGGAGCCAAATCTTGCACATTACTTTAGTAGACACAAGCAAGAAAACCACCAAAGCCTTACATTTTCTAGACCCACTTCCCTCTTCACACACTGTGTAACTCTTCCACTGCCCTGCTCCAATAAATAACATGCTCAGTACACGAGCACTGTAAACTCTCTGGGGAAAAAACAACAAAGACTGGGAAGGAGTAGTCCCAGCATGAAACATTTTCAGTGTTAGCAATTTATTGAAAGCTACAAAGATTCTGCACCTTTCCATCATTCCCTCAGCTCTGTCTCTAAAAAAACCCCATACCTTTAACAACAAGTGCAGTTTCATTCTTTCAAATATTTTTCTAAACTACTTTTGCAACCAAACTAACTAGTTTAGTTTTCTATTCACCGACATGCACATGACTACTCAAACTAGGTGCTTTTTTTGAGCTGGAGCCTGAATGTGTTAGCTCATCTTTTACTGATCCAGCTCAAAGAGTATCCACTGCAAACAGGAATTGCGTGCCCTTTATTTCTCTTTCTGCTTTTTTTACAGTAACAAAGACATTTTTAAACATTTTATAAGAGATGTTCAACCCAAAGGAGCAGTTCATTACCTGGAGGCAGCAGCAAAGCAATACAGAAGGAAAGTAAAAGAAAAACCCTAATGCCACGTATCGAAAAGTATTAGACATTTTTAGGTTGCTCTGCATGCACACACATCAGCTTGACTCAGGAACACAATGTCTAAAATCACGCTAGCATCAACATTGCTTAGGGACAAAGAAATCCATTCCCCCAGCACAAAGCTTAATCTGATTTTTCTCACAAAGCCTATTATGAGGTTTTCACTTGAGTCACTAGAACAAACTGGTATGGACATCAAATCAGGTGTTAGACCCAAAGTTACTGAAAATCAAATTTTAGGCAGATTTGTGGAAGTTTAATATAAATTAATTAATATTGAGAATAATTGGTCAGAAATAACTGGTGAAAATAGAACTTTATCCACAGGAATATCAACATCACTAAAATAACCAAGATTGAAGCTCCCCGTTCATTTATGAAAGGCCTTAATGTAGGCTCAGATTAGTGAGGGCACTGAAATTTGTGCACATTAGATCACAAAATACTATAACAATATTACCCTCACAAGGTAAGAGAAATCAAGCTTCAGAAGCTGGCTTTTTCTTTTTTTATTATTGTCTAAAAGGTCTTTTAATGTTTTTTTTTTCTGATTATACCTACAAAAGAACAAAGAAAGATCTAAGTACTGGCAAAGAATGTTTTAACCCATGTTCCCGTCAAAGGGAAACAAATTACTCTGCCCTTATCTCTGAAAGGAGATCCAGTCTCAGAGTAACTTGGCCTCACGCGAGGACATGCCCAGTACCAAAAAGGAGAGCTCCAGAGTGAAAAGGAAACCATTTGGCTTTGTGATTATTTTTATTACCTGCTACATCCTTTTCTATATCAGGCACTCCTGTGTTAGGATTCATTTACCTGACTGGTCACAACTTCTCTCCATTCTTAAGACAGTGGCAAATAAACCTCAGCTCCCTTTGCCTGCGTCCCTCAGCCATTTTGAAAGATAAGGCACAGCCCTCCCGCAGGATTATCACTCGGGTGCTAATCAAATGCCAGAAGAGAGAGTGCAAGGAGCCAGGCCTCACCAAAACCTGCCTTCGGAAGGGAAATGCAAGAGCCCCCGTGAAAAGCCTTCGCTTTGCAGTTGCCATTTCATTCTTCTGTTGGGCTGATTTCAGCTGGTTTCTCAGCTGCTTGCTCCACAAACCTGTTTTGTACTTTGGAAGGTACCTGCAGTATGTTGAGCAACGTGTCAGACCTGAGCTCTTCCAATTAGAGCAATTTAAGTTGGATACCAGACAGCTCTGTTAAAGCAATGAGTCTGGAGATCAGATCATCATGGAGATGAGTCCCTGCTCGAGATGTGGGCAGTTTGTCCCCCACCTTCCCTAGACAAGCGAGTCTAGGGAAGAGAAAACCCTCATTCCCAAAACACCCCGGGTTCAACCCCACACACATTACTCCCAACAGCCTTGTTGGTTGGTGATGGATTTCACACTGAAAATTAAATTCCAGTTAATCTTGCATCGAAGCAGCACCCCTGTTACCACTTCTGCTCAGCTCAAACCACCTCGTGCTATGGTAACACCTTGGCTTACCTTTGCAACAGGGGCAGAAAGCAGCATTTCTTTACTACGAAGAAATGTATGGGCAAGAATCACTTATAATAACTACACAGATTAACGATTCCTCAGCATCTAAAGCCAACCCATGCTGTCAGTTATGTGCAGGCAATTACCAGGACAGGCAACAGAAATGTGAAACAATATTGCCAGCCTTGAGGAAACAACATACCTTTTAAATATAGGCCACTTTGTAAAGTGGTCTTTGAACAAAATACAACTGCTTTGATCAAGAGTACGTCAACTATTTTTTTTTTTTTTTTTCATTTTGCTTCTTTGGGTTTTTTGGCAGAAGTGTTTGCAATCAATAATTATTTCATAAGGCAAGTGTTATTTCAGCTAGGAGGCAGATTTCAAACCTCTAGCTGGCCTATTAATCATAAAAATCTAAAAATCCTAAACTTTGGGTCAATTGTTCGCTGTGCAGGAGAAGCAAAAAGATTGCTGTAATATCATGTTTTCTTCCATCTTTCACTCATCTTTCAAAACTCGGATGTGAATGGATTTTTCTCCTCTCAAAGCCTCTCCCCTTTAAATGCTTGTTGTCTCTACCCATGATCAAGTTTCTGAGAAATGACTTTATGTAAAAGATTGAGCAAGATAAAGTTGCCACATTTCGTTTTATCTTTTTGGTTGAATTATGAGGACTTAAAGTTGTGGTGACAAGACTGCTACCTTCTAATAGGCCTTGTTGCCATGGGAGTGGGCTTTTTGAAAAGAGCAAGGCCCACGGCCACCAAGACCTTTTTTTTTTTTGCTATTCTTTCCATCCTTGGGCAACACAGAAATCCTTAGTCACAGACAGGGAAATGTGGTGTAGTATACACGGTAACACTTGCTGACAGTGGAAAACAAAAGGAGTGGAAACTAATCCTGCAGAAAGCGGGGTTGCATCACAGCCTACCAGCAAAAGCATTTCGCTTCTGTAAAAGAAACGCTTTGTGCATCCAAACAATTCCCTCGCCTGGGGTCTCTCTGGAGATAAAAAGGAAAGAGGGCTGTCATCGTTCAAAGTAGGCATTTTGGAACCGACAGGAATTTATTTTCCTCTGGGAAAAGAAAAACACCCTGTGGCAAGAACAGGCAAACAGAGCAGAAAACCTCTGCCAGCGGTCCAGCAGCGCTGGTGCCCGGCCCCCACCTACACCTGGAGCGGGGTGAGCCTCGCAGAGAGGGTTAACGGGGAGGGATTGCTGTTGGTGGGGACAGGCAGACCTGCTTCTGCCACCCCCGTACCCAGAAATGCCTTCAGTCAAATGAAGAGCATTTAAAGCCCAACACTGGTGGACTCCATCCAGCATCACCCACAGGAATACAAAGATCAGGGGACAGGTTGGGAAAATCTGGTGCCTTTCGGTAGGCAAACATTTCACAGGCTTGATGTCTGCACTCAGTTAAACCTTTAATTTAAGAGGTCTATCAGGTAAAACTCTGACTGCAGGCTGATTTTTGCAATTTAGCATGTTGTATGTGGGTGAAGACTCTGAGATTTGTCTGTAGTTCAGCAAAGCACATTGCAAACCTCTGGTAAGAGAACTGTAAATCCAGTGTGGTAGGTGATGAAAACTGTAAACAGTTCACCCATGTGACAGAAGTTCACTGTTGTTTTCTACTCACAGCAATTAAAAAAAATCAGCTTTATTAATAACTACGTATTCTTCTTTTTGAGGAAGATACTTAGCTGCAGTGTAAGAGAAAAAAAATTAGAAAGCTAGAAAGTGAGATCTCCATGGATCCCACCAAAGACAGTTAGCCATGCATTCTGTCCAGCTTTTATGAATCCAACAAAAGTCATAGGTGTTATGCTCCTCAGGAATTTCCTGTATCAAAAATGGACTTCTAAACGCACAAAAATATTTTGTAGCATTGCAACAGACAGACTGGCATAAACACACTTCCCTAAGAAGCTATCTTTCCAGGCAAAGGTCAAGAACAGAAATACACAAACAAATTAGTAAGAAAGAGTACGTTGAATTGTAAAATTCATCTCATTTGGCAATGCCATGTTGCTCTCAAAAAATATTCTACTTGGATCCAGTCAAGTTTTAAACGATGGTGCACTTATTCTTCCTGTGCAGCCTCAGCACAGCTCTAAACATGAATATGGTTTATTTGAAATCATGTATGATGGCAAGACAAGACTTTTTTTTTTCCCCAATAGAACTAGAAGTTAAAATCAAAATGTTTCCCAAACCATCACATTCAATGCCTTTTGCAATTTTTAAATTATGTTCAGCAAGCTGCCAGGAGGAAGGATTGGACGCTACCTCCCCCATAGCACCCTCCTGAGCACAGGTTTGCTGCACTGAAGCCAGGTAAAGCCCAGTGTTGAAGGAAAGGGTAGCAAGTCACCTCTGCCTCCCATGGCTTCAAGGGTGATTGCCTTGTTTGAAATTCAAGCCCCGCAATTCTGACACACACTGCTCCCATTCTGCAGTCCATCTCCTGCAAGTACTTCAGAAACGTGCTTAGACCTTGGAGGGATAAAGCCTCCACAGGACAGTAACCCCCACACCTTAGCTGAGCCTTTCTTAGGGCTGCCGCTGACACTTAACAAGTGACTTGTTTTTAAAAAAACAAACAAACAAAACCCCAAAACACACGTGAGAAGAAAAACTCAAACCAAAACATCAAGACCAGCATTGTATTGGACACTGCGATGCAACCAGAGCAAAACCCAAAAGAACCAACACCATTACTACTTCTTCCTGCTGCTGTTACCATTTAACAAGCAGACACATAAATAAAGCTATGGGTAGAAAACGCCTAGTAAGTGTCATCTCTGCCTGCTTGGGAAACAATATTCAAAAATGACTAAAATATCAAGAAAATATTTTTTTCCCTAACTCTCCTCCTTAGTCCCCACCTTTAAAGCAAGAGCACCAAGAAGAAAACCACCAAGCACCTTTTCTTTGCTTTTGCTTTTGAGGGTGAAAATTGTGTCACCTGTCTGGGATAATCTACCCGAAATCTTAAAACATCTTAACAGATGAGCTCAGTTAAAGTCAGGTTTAACAAAAAGAGAAAGCTTGATTGATATAAAAGAAAAATATTCAATGTATGCCACCTATTTGTTGCAATGTGGCTCCTTAATACTCAGCTCTTCTCATTTTTGCTGGTTGGCAATGCTACTTCTTATTAACAGAGTGGGATTTTTTTTTTCTTCACATGCCAGAAAGTTTACTACCAAATTCTCTGAAATTAAACCATATACAATGGTATTACTGCAGTTTGCACTAGAAGAAATTGTTTAGAATGTCATTAAAGGGCATAGTCCTGGAAAAGAGTTTACTCAGGCAAAATTACTGCTTGATGGTAGTTTGAGAACTTCAAGAATGTGTGAATCTGTAGGTAAATGAAGCAATTTCCTTGATATTTCTTCAGATCTATACCAGTTTAGTTGGAAAAAATCTTAATACGCTGTCTTGAGCAGTTGACCTTGAGCAACTTTTGTTTTCTGTGAGCAAACAAATAGTTGCTTTGAAACAAGAGAGTCATTTTTAATTGGAGAATCGAGCAGCTGATATTACAGGCCAAGCTGGATGGACGGAGGCATCTCAGCAGCTCTGGAGAACGGGCCAGAGCAAGTCTCCTGGAGCAGAGTCAGGAGGTGGATGTGGGTGCTCCAGGGGAGGGCCCCCAGGATGGCAGGGGTCTGTAGACAAGGGGGTTTCTTTTCTGTCCCCATCTCCCACTACCGATCTGCGCTGCTCCTGCAACATCCTCCTCCTCTTTCATATGGGGTACCCATCTTCAGTTAACACCTTTCGCTCAAAGAGACAACTGTATTTGCATCTACACCCCTACAAAATGCCCTCTCTATTCTCAGCCCCCAGTGCATCCCCCAGTCACTTTCAGGCATCTGCCAAGTTTGGAGGGAAAAGGTTATAAAGGGGATGGGGGCTAGGAGGAAAGGACCAGGTATAATGTTAAGAGAAAGGTCAGGACCACAGGACTTTACTCCTGCATCCATGGGAAAGAGCACATGATAGCTGTTGATGCTTGGGATAAAATATGAAGCACTGGTATTACTATTAGCTGTTATATATGTGACTAAATCACACTTCGAGTGTAAATAGATAGTTCATAATGAAACAATAAGCTGTGTCTGAACCCTTGCTTACCGTTAAATGAATGCAACGTTTAGTCAAAAAGTGTAAACCCAAAGAATAGGTTTTACAACGTGAAAGAATTCTTAATCTATTTTCAGAATATATTAAAAAATATTCAAGCAAAATAAAAGTCTCTAAGTAATGACAAAGCAAATCAAATAGATGAGGCTTATGATGCATAGATAAGTCACTCAAAACATACTGAAGAAGGATGCATATTTTAAGAATTAAAAGATTGTATAGGGAATTGAGGATTGTAAAGTACTGGTAAGATATTCACCAGCCAAGGAATATCACTGTTGTCTGCTTACTTTTAGTCTAACTACATAGAAAAGCATCAATCCATTTCCTGGAGTGTCTGCACATACAGTGTTATTCCTCCTATACACACTGTTGTCCTTCCCACTAAAGGACATATTTGATGTTAGAAATACTTGCTAATATCGACAAAATGCCAGCAGTTTTCTTGAGAGGCCCTGGGAGGTGCCTCTAATTCTCTAATCCTAAATTACATAGACATCACTTCAATTTAATTTATGTAGGAGAAATGTCAAGTGTCCATGAGAGTGGACCTCCTGGGAAGCATTCAGAAATGTAGATGTAAGGCCCATGCCTATTCCTATGTAATCACACACATCCTTAGAAGCAGAGGCTAGAAACAGAGTAGAGTTATTCTCTTGATCCTCACCTTTTTCCAGGCATTTATTTCAGAACCGCCTCTTTTTTAGTGCTCAACTTACACATAGTATTGGTCTTCTAAGGTAGTTGCATAAGGATCTGGATATAGCACTTTGTAAAGAAACTTGTCAGGCAGGCATCTCTATAAATGTCACTGTAATAAGTTCCACCGATAATTCCAGCTATGCTCAGGTGGCTGAACATTTATACCAGACTCTTCCTCGCAGACCCCAAGCGCCTCCCATGCAAGTAAACAGCTAAACAGATCCACATACCCATCTTACCTCCTGCCTCCACACCCCTACAAGCACGTGTTTTTACACCGACTTTCTTCTTTCCTCTGAGGGGACGGTATACTGGGGGGGAAGCACAAATAAAAAGCCATGGTCCTTAAATTTGATTTGAAGGTGGCAAGTTTTGTGGTGGTTTTGATCTCCTCCAGGCATTCCATAATCGTGGGCCAAGTTGCCTAGAGATCTTTGTCTCCCACACTTCCAAGTCTCTCTGTTGTGGCTGACAGATCCATTGTTTTGGAAGCATGTAGCTGTCATGGGAGGTCATGATCTCCCAGGCATGAGGCAGTCCCTTTCCTACTTTGGGTTGGGCTTTGAAGATAAAAATGGTAAATTTGAACTTGGGCGCAAGCATGGTTGATAAAAAGCCTTCACTTTTGCTCCTTGAAAGTTTCTGCCAGTAAGCAGTGGGCATTGCAACAGCAAACCACAGATTACGATGATTATTATTATTATTAATGTTAGGGTTTAATAGCTGAAGTCAGCTGGGTCAGGGCCTATAGTGCCTGCAGTAGTGCAAACATGTAGTAAGTGGCAATCGCTTAGCCAAAGCACTTGTATTTGGCCTTTATATTCCTTCCCGTTTCATCCCATAACTTCTCACCAAAAAATGTCTGCAACGACGACAGTGTAACATCAGTGTGATGTGAAGATGAAGGCTGTTAAGTTCCTGAAAGTGAATCCTGTGCAATCCGTTTAGAAATACAGACATGAGGCTCATGCCTGCTCCTATATGGTAAAATTAAAGAAAACCTACACCAAACAGGTTTATATTACACCACTGGTGTAGACTCTGTGTCTTCCTACATTGTGTCTGTAACATATACCATTTCAGGGCATATTACCTCCCTCTGCAAAGGGAAGGTAACAAACATGGACAACATTTGCTACCACTAAGCTAACAGGCTCAGCTGGTCCCGACGGAGCCCTTCCTTATGGTTTTCTCAGGAACGAACCCTGCCGCTTGTCGTGCAACTTCAATTTTTTTTTTCCTTCCTATGCTCATGCTCTGTCATCTCCGGGTACCAGCAGAGTGGATTAGAGCTGCCTGTCAGCTTTCTCTGCCCGTGCAAGCTCACAGAATAGCCTGGGCTCACAGTGCGCTGGCCCTGCTCCTGCTCCTCTTGGCAAAGGAATAAGCTCCCGTTCCTGGCAGCGCATCCCCCTGGCACACGGCAGATGTGGGGCTGCCCTTGCCCTGGTGCAGCTGGGCAGCCTAACAACGGGGCCGGCCGGCTGCTCACCCAGCTTTTACTGCTGTTATACTGGAAGAGGAATAAAGCACGTTTATAGCGGTCCATCAGCGTGCAGAGGACCGAACCGGTGCAACCACACTGGAGTAAAATAAATGCAAACAAAGTCTACAAGGTTTAAAAAAAAAAAAAAACAAACCAAAACACCTTTAAAAGCAACAAAACCATGTTGGCTCAAGAACTGGTTAATGCTGCCTGCACCCAATATCACGCACCCGCCTGCTCCCCAGCTTGTGTCAGCAGCTCGGGGTTCACTGAATGCTGACCCTTGGTCAGGCAACCGGAGAGCCAGGACTGGAAAAAAGCAAGCTGCAAAGGGAAGCGTTTGTGCTCCAGCCTTGCTCTGAGCCATCTGAAGGAAGCTGCAAGGCAACTCCTCTGCTGGCCACTGTCACACATGAAAGCTTCTGGATCCTCTCTTTCAAAACAGACTCACCCAATACGCACCCTCTTGTATCAAGGGCCACAGCTATACACATTAATCAACCAACACCACCTAAAATCTACACTACTGCTGGAAAGGCAGCCTGTTGCTGGCCTGTTATCCAAATGGGCAAACTCCATCCCCAGGAGAGCAGGCGTGTGGCACTGGGGGCCGTGCAGGGGGCTGCCCAGTACTGCTATGGGCACGCAACGCCCCTGCAACAGCCCTGCACCGGAGGGGACTTTGGGAAAGAGCTGGCCATTAAAAGCTCTCTGTATGCTCAACAGTACCCTGAACTACAGCAGAAAGAGAGGTCGGAAAAATCCCCCGACCAGGTAGCATTGCTGCATTACAAAGCCATGTCGTCAGCTCTCACACCAGGCAGACGAGAACATTTAATTACAGCAGATAAGCGCAGTCATCTCAGGGGCCAGCTTGAGTGAATCAGGAGGAAAGGAACCTTACTGGCATCGCTCATCCCTTGTTCACCCATAAAAAGTTATATTTACCTAAGCTTCCAGCCACTGCTTATTCGCAGGGTTTATAAAATCTACGGTTAAGTTGTCATTTAGAGATGGAAGCGCTGTTAATCATATTAAAACCAGAACTGACAGGGTACTGTATCATTCGTCCTCACCAAGAAGATGCACTTGGCAGATGCTGCAGGTAGAGGTAGTTCAAAACACTGAAGGAAGCCGTACCAAGACAACTAAAGCCTCGCAGGAGGAGCACTTGCCAAGCTTTGCAGGATGCACGCTGGTTCTAAACAAGGGGGTAGGTTTTGTGGTGCTTTCCCTGCCTCCAGTGCATTTCTGCATAGAGGGAGTTACTCTCACCATAGCCCAGAACAGCCTTTTCCCCTTGCTGGGTGGTACTTGAAGGTCAGAACGCTTGGGATGAGGCGGCTGCACCACAACTGAAATTTGAAATAGGAACCCAAACTGAAACACCCCAGTCAGCATGGTGGAGCAGAGTATTTTGGGCTTGGGGACAAACATTGTGGGTCTATATTTTAATTCGCCAAAATGTCAAAAATCACTGCAGAAGGTGTTAATGAAGATATGAAAGCTATAAAAATCACAAACAAACAAAAAGAACCCAAAAAACCCACTATTGGCTTTTCTCGGCAAGAGAAGGGGAATAACATAGCTTCTGCCCAGCTTAGCTTGCACCAGTATCTAGCAGCCACAAATGGCACAACGTTTCTGCTTTTTTCTTCTGCTTTTTTCTGCTTGTACAGAACAGGCACAGCAGTACTTGCAAGTGCAATAAGAAGTAAAGAAATGTTAATAAGAACTTAATAGCTTACAAAGCTGAATTACTTAGCATAAAAAATGTCATTCCTGCTATCTATTTCAACCAGATTACGTGAAATTTTTTTTTAGGTTAAAAAAAGGGAGGATTAGCACTGAGTTTTAGATTTTAAAAATAAAAATTCATCCATTATTCAAGTAATTAATTAATTGATGAGTAACAGTCCTTGGAAGCTACTTCATTGCATTATCATTGTTTCTATTTTGTAATGATGCCTTCTCCTGCTCTTTTCTGGTACGAGATCCTCTGAAAATGAGGCAGCGCTGGGTAACCCAGGGTCCAGAGTTTTCCAGATACAGGAGAAGACAGGAATTACCACCCAGCGTGGAAAGGGACTCTGAAAACCAGGAGAAGAGTCCACATATTACTGGTTGAAGGGCATGGGGTAACCATGGTGGAGAAGTGGGGAAAAGAAACCTGATGCGGAGGAGATGATGCCTTTTGTGATATCCTCATGCGCGAACAAAGGGACGGGGACAGCGGGGAGAGCTCTCAGCTACAGCTCCCGGTGACCCACTTGCTCTGGCAGGGCCTGAATTTGTTGACCTTCAGCATCTAATTCAAATGTTAACTAAACACTTAGGCTGCATGTGAGGAGGATGTTCGGAGAGCTTTGTCCTCTGAATTTTTATTTCGCCCATTTATTCGGTTCAGTCTCTTTGGGTTTATAGCAAAGGTACTTGTGAAGATCGGTGCAAAAAGAGAACAGGAGAAAATAACTACTTCAGAGCAGAGAATGGGAAAAGGGAGTCTTGAGCGCTATAGGACAGGAAAATGCAGGAAAAAGCAGCTCAAGTCTCAATCATGATAGTTCAATTTTGTTATAGCAATAAAAAACTCTCATACTCTGCTTCAGTTTAACGTATGTTAAATGCAAAAATTATTTTCACAGGTAAGGTCAAGAAGCACTGATTCTTTGAGGAGCAGGCTGAGAGGAGAGGAAATTAGCTCACCTGACAAAGTACAGCAGAAAGGTTCAAAAAAGAAAGGAGAGAGGGAAAAACCCCCAGCAGACAGGGATCAAAAGAGGTCTGCCAGAAAGACCGATATTCTGAATGCCTGGCTTTTCAGTTCTTGATATCTTTTATGTTTCTTCCAGCTTTTTTAAACTAATTCTTTTACAGCCAGAAGTACTTAGGGAGTTCTTCATCCCTAGAACTCAAGACAGGCAAAATCCTTTCTTCCTTTTAAATGGAGGGGAAGGTGATGCACAGGTGCAGTCATTTGTTCAAGGTCCCCCAAGGAAGTCCCTGACAAAGTCAATTAACGTCTTGTCCACTCAACCACAGTGCCCTGCAGAGAAGGCACTACTACGTGACGTGGGTCAAATTCATTGCACAAGCCATACTCACAAATATTTTAAGTCTATTCCTCAAAAAGATGGATAAAGCACAGATAACTTTATTTCCAAGGATTCCAAAACTTCATCCTAGCTCAGACCTTCATCTCGTGCCAGCGTTTCACCATCATGTTACATTTATGTAGATGTATGTATCTCTCCATAAAATATACTGATGATGCAATATTTCCATTGTTAAGCTGTCAGCAAAACGTTGACCTTTGCTCCTTCTAAAACAAACTTTTCTGTCAATCAAAATCTTGTTATACATGGATATGACATTAGACCTACGAATAACAATCTTGTTGATGGACAGCTCATCTGCAATGACTCTCTTTTTAAATTGCCCAGAGTTTAAAGCCTTGAGCAGCCAACTAACCACACTCCCCTATAACCTGAGAACTATGCTTGAAAAAATACAATTTGTAGTCCTACAGACTGTAAGCTTCCCAGAGCAAACAAGCAAGCCAGAGAGTGGTAAGCATCTGGGGCTACACCTGAAAAGTAGGGGAAGCAGGGAAAAAGCACAAGAGAAAAGGTTTGGTAGAGCTTTTTTTCCTTTCCCCTCCTAAGAGGGCTGAGGTTTAAACTGGGAAATTTTCAGCACATTACTTTTAGTGCCTACCAGTTTAGGAAGAAAAAAAGAAAAAATATGTGAAACAAATAGTAAAACTTAGATCAAAAAAAATAGCTGATTTTCAAACCAAGAGAGTCAGTGACAAAAATTAGAGCCATCCTGAGACCACTACAACTTGCACCAGCTTGATGCAGTCACTCTCTATGAGTAAGGTAAGAGTAAGTAAGGAGCCAGCACCCTTGGTTAGCACGTATTTACCACTCAACAGCTTAGTGCGTGGTTACAGGCAGGCGCCTTGTCTTCACGTCACAGGGTAATTTGGGCTGGAAGGCACAGCAGAAGGTGTCTATCCCAACCTCCTGCCAAGATCAGGGTCGGCTAGGAGATCAGACCAGCTTACCTGGGGCTTTATCCAGTCAGGTCTTGAAAACCTATTCAATTTGGTTGAAAACTATCTCATTACTAGAGTACTTCCAGGGAGCATGACTTCCAAAGAACTCCACCTCTCCTAACTTTTATCAAAGAAGGACACCAAAAATTACTGTCATGGGGGGTGCGAGGGAAGCATTAATTCATTGGAGTAAATTAGAAAGGATATGCTTGTTTGAGTGGATCGTGATAGCTTCTAAGTAGATACCTGACTGCATTTTGTGCCATTCTGCTTGCTCTGCTGCCAGAAGGGCATCAAAAAGGCTTATCTGTTCCCTGTTATACTATTCATATGCTCTCAGCCTTCTTACAACTAGAAAGGCTTCGGTTAACTTGCCAGCAGTCATTCAGGCTTAGTATCTTACTTTAAAAAGCTCCAGCAAAGTGCAGCCACGTAGGAGTGCAGAACTATGGGGGTGGAGGTCCGTGCAGCAGAACCCATTCAGTTCTAGTTACATCCTGGCCAACAGGGCTGTGCCAAGGAGAACAATTCTCAAAAGACACAACGTGGTGGAAAAGGTGCTGTCCTTCAACACCTGGCTCCTGCAGGATGCTGAATGAGGCAGCAGCGCCGCATTTATCAAGTGCCCTGTCAGACACTCACAGCGACACCGTTTACATTTGCCAAGACTGTTTAACCTCACACCTTCTTTGGAGCGCTGAGGATTTCCTTAGGGTGCACTGGGATTAGGAACTGGATTATTTCCCAAGAGTCCACAGTGTAGCTTTCCCTTCTCTTTTAGCTTTGTCTTTCTCACACACACTCTCTTAGCTCTAACTGTAGTCCACGCCTCAAAGCTATGGGAAGGGAAAGCTTTAGAAAAGAGAACATGGCTTGCTGACTTTCTTTTCTCCCACTTCTGCCAGCTTTGCAAAGGTAACCATTTTTTTCCATGCTAATGAGGCTTGTCTAAGTGTAGGGGAAAGAGAACACTCCTCAGCTTTACATGGGAAGAATGAACATTCTTGGGCTCTCCAAAGAATAAAGAATTTGGATTTTGGGGAAGACTGTGAAGCTAAACCATCTCCTTAGACTTCAGGAACTCAGTCATTGCCAAGTACCAGGATATCACCACCCTTAGTCAAAATATGGAGTGCAATGCCTGGGGATTCTCTCAAGCCGCTCAAGTTTTCCACTCCACAGTCACTTTGTGATGACTTTCTGGAACTGCTATGAAACTGGGTTTGGGGACATTGTTATATTAGTGCAGGTTTTGTCGTGTAAAGTACTAAAAGTTGAAAAGTGCTGTGTGCTCTTTGACATTACCAGATCCGTCCCTGCTTCTGTGCAAGGCAACAAAAAACATGTTCCATCACCTACAACAGGAGCAGACTCAGGTACAGCCAGGTGGCTTGCGGGACAGATTTCCACAAACCTACCCCAGATGCTTAGCCACAGGGCTCCTTCATTCACACTCATTCCTTTCTGCAAACCTCTTCTCAAAAAAAAAAAAAATCATGTCTCATATCTCAAAGAAAATAGAGTCTGCATTATTCATCAGGGCCACACCACAGGTCTGTATGATTTACAGATCCTGTAATTTAGGAGGCAGTGGGGCCGGGGGGTAGGGGGCCACGTTGAAAGCAGAATTAAGAAAGAAGGCAGCGTTGTGTTATTCTACATTTAGTAACCATAATGCTAGAGAAACACTACTGTAAGCAGCAGTGTTTCCATGTAACGTCAAGGAAGATTCACTTCTACTGAAAACAAGTTTTGAATTAATGGAAGTTCCTGATGAGAATTAAAGAACTATACCCCACAAGGAATCCAAACCGAAAAAAGTTGAACCCATAGAATGCTGTACCTGAAATATTAGAGTCAAAATGTTGTTGTTTTTATGGGTGTCACTTTCAGATTTGGGAAATTACAGGCACCGTGATAAATATTTCAGGCAGTTGATTACAATGAAAAGTAATTAACCCAGCTACAACAACAGGTGTTGTATGGGGAACTGCTGGCTTTTATCGGGAAGTTGTGGGTGCATGTGCTAAGTGCGTTCATCATTTTCTCCTTTCTTTTATTCAGAGAATGCCCTGGGGAAAGTATTCTTGTGCCAGCATTTATAGGATATAATGAAGCTCCATTAAATATGTATCTGACTGCTAACAACTGTGTAGAGAAAGAATAATCTAACTCTGGTTAGGTAAGGCTGTCCCTTCAGCTGCCTTTGGTAGCAGTGGTAGTCCCGTCTGATCTCATTTACCCTGCACTTAACTGCTGGCTTTGAGCTGAGGGGGGAGAACTTTTTCTTTTGTGTCACTTCATTTCGTTTTCCAATTCACCAACACACACAAGGGGATTCAAAGCTCTGCTTGCTGTAACAGAAACAGTCCGAAATGCTCGCAAGTATGAACATGGCTGTCCGTAAATAATTAGGGGAAAAAAAACCCCACACATTAAGAGTGAAAAAATAAGAGGTGTTCAGGGAGCTAACGCGTAAGCACACGTGTGGGCTCGAATGCTGTTTGGCTCGTTCCCCCAGAGCCCGCTCCTGCCAGCCGGGCTGAAGGCACCAACTCAAGCACTTGCAAGGGGAGGATGCTCAAGTCACTGTCAGAATCAGACTCATGTTTTCAATTCTGTTTTCCCATAGAAGTTGCCCTTACATAGAAAATGCCAATGGACATATTGCAACCTTTCCCCCCGCCCCAGATAATGCAAAACAAATGCAGAAGCTTCACTCTCCCCTTCCTATGTGCATTTGGAAGGGGGGGAGAGGAGCTGTGTGTCTGCTTTTCCTGGCTTCCTCTAACTCGATGTTACGTCCCCCAGGTTCTGAGAGTCTTCAAGGGAAGATAAAATAAGGGTGAAAAATGGAGCAGAGAAGCCAGGTGAGCTGCTCCCGCAGAATGGCAGGGGGAAAATAGCACCAGTTTTACTGACCCGAGGTGTGTCTCTTCTGGACAGTGAGACACACACACACCCCGCTTTGCTTTTTTGCAAGAGATGTCTTGGGCTTCCTGGGCCACTGCATGATTGGAAATGGGTCAGGAGCAGCAGTTTAGCGTCGGGCATCCTCTGTGCCTACCGGACTCCTCACAGCCCATGGGGAGAGACAAGCTCCCAACTCTCATAAGGAGGGAGAAAGCCCCATAGTCAGCACTGGTGAGCTGCAAACTCTCTGCGCTCAAACTTTGCATTTTCTTTCCCTTTCATGGGTTATTTCTCATTAGGACTATGCGGCAACGTGGAAAAGAAAAACATTAGTATAGATTGCTATGGATTTCCTCACCAATAAACTTAGCTGCATGCATTCCCTAAGGAAAGGGGCAAAGAAAATAACATTTATGACGGCACTTGCTATTTTTCTCCAGTAGGAATAGATAGAGGGGATGTCTTTGCAAGGCGGGTTTGTTTGCCTAAAGATAAACAGAATTGTCTTAAGCCAGTTACATGATTTACGAGGGAAGAATTTTCAGCTTCTAAACAGCCTTAACAGCCTCTAAACATGCTCATAAAGTGTTCCTCCCGTCTGAGGCTGCGTGAGTTCAAAAGTCATCTCCCACTTGTGCAGGGATCACCACTGCCTCATAAACCATGAATTTACGGGGAGCAGGTTACATCCACTGACCCCCAGAGACAAAAGCCGAACCTGACATAGATTATTTAATATCTTACTGACAAATGCAGCTCTGAACAAAAAAAAATATTTGACTCTGGGCATTTGTAAGTCTGAGCTTTCGTGTTTGGGTTGCACTTTAAAATTGCAGGGGTTATTTTTGTGGTGCCTGCCATGTTACTTCCAGTGATCAAATATAGACATGAGCTGGGGGGGGGGGGTGTGTGTGAGGAAAAAAAGGCATTTTCCTTATCACAGATGTGAAGCAGTTCAAAAAAGCACCTAGTCACACGAGAAGAATATGAATGCTTAAGGTGGCTTCAAGAGCACACTTTGGCAGGTTGAAGAGGAAGAACAGACAATGTGAGGCAGGTAGAAAAGGTATTTGAGGGTAAAAGACCTATTGCCACCAGCAGATTTGGGTTTCAGCATTAAGCGCCTATCCTAAACCTGCTACCTAAGCAGTGACAAGCAGCTTGCAATCCAAGTACAAACACATTTATCTGTCAGAAAAGGCTTCTCGGGAAAACCGTGCCTTGACATCTCAAGATTGACTGATAATTTCAATAGAGTCTGTTATCTGGCAGGGTGTTGTTTACCCCTGACATTCAGTAACACCACGTCGGCGCGTACGTGCACACGCACACCGCACGTGTGCCGAAAACACAGTCATTTTCTGGCACTGGGAGCATTTCCCTCGCAGAAATATTGCCATGCTGACAGAGGCAGAACGACTTTGCCCAGACAGCTCTGCTCTTCCCTGGCCTGCCAGCGCAGGTCCCAGCAGCCCCATGCTCGGCTCCCACCGCCCTCTCATCGGCTCCCCGGCGTGCTTGGGGCTGCCCCCGCTCGCCCAGCTCGGCAAGGCTCCCCACGGAGCTGCTCTCTCACTTGGAGGGAGCGAGGAACCGGATGGCAGGAGAGCAGCTCGCCTTGCTTAACGCAATTCAAACGGTCCCGCTGGAAGGGAAGGATGGATGCTGCCTAGGAAGGGCTCGCCTGCCCGGCTGCCTCCCGCGACACCGAGTAAGGCCTTATGCATGTTTCTGCCCGGAGGCTTCTGCACACCACCACGTAATGCTGACAGGTAGAAGGGCTGCTGAATATACTAGCTATTCCTCTCAAAAATACATACCTAGAAATTAAACCCATCATCAAGAAGACTAATTTCACTAAGAAAGCAAAGTAGCCATTAACTACAGCCAAGTACCAGGTAGCTGTTAAATAAATTCCATGGTCTGAAGTTAATAAAACCCAAGCAATTTAGTAGCTTTTGGGATATTTTCTACCCATTTTATAAAGAAAAAGTTCCAAAGATTTCACCTAGGGTCATCTTTAGTATTATGCATTGCATAGTTTTGTTCACTTTTCCAAGCAATCTTTGGAAAAACTACAATCCCAAGTGGGATATCTGGCAACAGCTTGAGAAATAGCAAAGCTAAACATCTTCAGTTGTAGCATCTCTTGCCAAACGTGCAAAAGCCCACCTGACTTGACCAAATTATAAGCCACTGAAAAACTCTGCAAAGTTCAAATTGTTGACAGACACACCCTCTGAGCTACTGAAAGGATGCTGCATCCCACGGCTCTAGAGGCTAAATAAACCTAAAAACCCCTGGGCCAGAAATGCTATGGGAGAAGGGGAGCAGGTCAAGCACAGGAGGAGCTGGGCTGCTGCACGGGCAAGTGGTGGGCGCATGAAATCCTGGCAGGCAGCTTCAGACCCCCGAGCCTCAACGCCTCCCTGGGGGCAGCAATGACTTCTGAACCCCAAGAGAAGACTGCATTTCTAACCATCAGTAACAACAGTTTCCTTCCAGCCTGAAACCCAACTACTGTTACCTGTAATCTGTTAGCTCAAGTCGTAGAAGGATCTAGTCCCGTTGATAGCCAATATAAATGTTAATATGAAGACACACAACAGAAAATCTAGTTTACTTTACCAAAAACTTAGAAAAATTATACATAGAAATCACATTTGAGGGTGCAAATCACAGCCTAAAAATTCAGGAAATACTAGAATTGGAATTGCTGTTACAAACATAGCGCAATACTTCCTTTAGTTATGTTAGCATGGACCGTTTTCTTCTTTTGCACAGGATAATCACCTCATTTAGTGCATTTGGGGAGCGAATCAGGATCACATAGCAAGAAAGGCTGTTGCCTGACTCAAGGGTTGCAGAAATCACAAGTGGTCTAGAAAGCAGTCAAGGGGTGGCAGAGTGGCCTTGCACTTCAGAGCAAGCACCAGAGAGAGCCCTTCCTAGGCTGTCACCACATCGTCTGCTAAAGATGTGCTTAACACTGGTGGGCAAGGAACAAAAATTCTTCACAAATGGGGTGCGATTTCTATCCCCCTCAGAAAACCCTGCTTCTGAAAAGCTGAGTAACAACAGCTGGAGCCAAAACAGGGATAGCCGTGATGCCTGCTACAGGACCATAAGCATCTTGGACTGACCACCCCAAGTCGGTCCAGACTTTAGGCATAGTCTCATTATTTCTCTTCCTGCCTCCACCTCCCCCCAAAAAACCCTAAGCACCCCACACTACTGCCTTATCCCAAAGAGTAGTCTTGGAGCTAAGCTAGTATTTGTGAAATCCTTAAGATACGGGGGAAAAAAAAAACCTGCAAAAAAAAAAATCACAAATAGCTGCTTTGTGTATGGAGTAGGATATGAACTGCATACAGTAAGGGGCCAACTGAACCATGTATTTACAACAGCAGTTACACAGCAAATTAACTAATTAATATTGGTACCTTGTGCCCAAGAATAATACTCCATGATCATGTAATTAAAAAAAACCCTTTCATGAGCAATTAAAGACACTAAAACCAGCCTTAGGAAGTGAGTTTTCATGACAAAAATTAGCCTGGCATCCTGTAACTTCCAAAATATTTGTCTTTCCTGCTTTTATATTGTTATAAAATACTTCATGGATGGTTACTTTCTATACATAACCGAGTATGCGGAACACTCTTCAGGAGGGATGCATCAGCTCAGCTCCCTTACTCAGGGGGGTGGCATCGCTTCTGGGAACCAACTGCTAGAAGACTGCAGAACACAGTGTTGTTTTCAGAGTGGTTTTAGACATCAATTTATTACTAAAGAGACCCCTTTTAGGTTGCTTTTAACTAACTGAATGGAAAAAAAAAAATCAGACCACTTCCTTTGGCCTAGGCTTTATTTTTTTTATTGTTTAGAAAAAATAAAAATAATAAACTGACAAGCAACTCTCTTGTGATACAGACTCTAATTTAAACCTCACTTTAGCCAGGCAGCAGGCACAGAATTTGTGGTACAAGCTGTCGAGAGATGCCAAAAGCGCAGCCTTGGCGAAAATAAAGGTTTGAGGGAGCTGAGCTGTAGTATTATTTACAGACAGGACAGCTGTGCCAGTGACTGAAGTAAAACACCCTGACTAAATATAATCTGAAGCCAGAGATAAGTAAGTGTTTCAAAGCTACGTCCCTACAAGAGGCACATGTTTAGCTTTTCATGCATCACAATGGATGTCCCACATGAACTTTTTTCTTCTTCAGGTTTCCTTCAGCCCCCGACTGTCCCTGTCACCCTGTGCCAGATGGGAAGTGAGAGCTAAGCTGATCCACCTCTTTGTGGTGGAAACCCCCCGAGCTTCGGCTACAGGTTACTGAAGCCTTCATGAAAAATTCAGAGCGGGTATAACAAGCTTGCTGAAAGTAAAATGCGTGTCACATTATCCACCCTCCCTCTTCGCTAGCACTGAACTACCAATGCCGGGAAGTAGAAAACGTGCCCGTAACAAACTTGTACAGGGATATAGATGCAAAAAAAAGGCATTCAGCTCATTCCTGTTTTCACTTTTTTATTTTAGCAATAAAGTTAGTATAGTATAAAAACTAAGAAGCAACAAAAGAACACAGAAGATTGATTTATAGAGGCACATAGGGGAAGGGGACACTGAAAACTGCTAAGCTGCTGAAAAGATTGGGATGTGGAAGTATTTTGTGCCTTTCTCTGTAGCTGAGCCTTTACAGTTGTTATGCATTAGATGTTATTTAAGAGTGGCAATACACCTCTCTCTGCGTTTCAAAAATTTATTTCAGATGCTAAATTCAGTGCCTTTTAAAGGTGTGATTTGCTGTTAGAGGAAGAAATCAAGCAAAACAGCAGAAAGCAGAATGGTCAGAGTAGAAACCAGCTTTGTAATTTAGCCCAACCTTCCCATTTGTGCTTTTGTCCTGCAAGCGCATGGGGACACACGCTCCCAGCCCTTACTGCAGGCAGGCGCCCGAGCTCGTCCCTGCCATCCGACACGCAGAAGACTTGCGATGGGCTATGGAAGCAACATAAACACAGCACGTGGCTCTCTTCATTAGGGACTGCAGGCTCAGGGAGGCGGGGGGCAGCATTCGCCTTTCAGCCGACCGCCTGCCACGTCACCCCCGGGGAGTTTGCTTCTTGCCTACATCACTCTGTATTTGAGTATTTGTAGGGAAAAGCATAAAAAAAAAGAGAGATGGATAAACCTGAGAGAGGCTGTACAGGGAAATGTCCCCCTGCTTGGGATAAACAAGGACTGTGCAGGGCATTGCTTCTCTCCTTATCAAGGCTCTAACTTTCAAGACCTTGTCCCACATCCATTTGTCACTCCATGATTTTTTTTTCTGAATTAAAACAGAGTCAAGCATGTCTCTAGGTGTCCCATCATACAGTGGAGAAGCAAGCCAAACATGATGGGTGCCCCACATGCTGCCTCCAACTCCGCCTGCCAGGAGAGCCCCACAACAGGCACGCACCCGGCTCGCCGTGGCAGCAGCAGCAGCATTCCAGCTCTGGCCTTCTGAAGGAAACGCAGTCCCTCAAAGACGCAGTTTGTCCTTCATGTGTGAAAATCCCATGCAAATGAAGTGTGGGCAGAAAGATCCCCATGATCTTCTTAACACTTGACTGAAACCAGTGCTTCTTTCAGCCTTGGTGCCAACATGCATGGTTCATTTGGGGTCATGCATAGCTATTCATGGGGCTCAGGCACATCTCAGAGCCTTCGGAGCGATCACAAGCTCCATTCAGTTGTTTCAGAAGTATTACCGAGCTACCAAGATCACAGGCAAAACAGAAACCTTACAGTATCTACATCATTTGAAAACAAATTTTCAGAAAGTAACATTAGCAACACCTGGTCATTTAGACAGAAGCCACATGATTACAGCGGGGAGAATCACCTCAGTGGAGCTTGACCCACGTATGAGGAAGATACAGGGAAGACTTAGCATCGATCCACAAACATTCTGCAACTTCCTACAGCACCAGTGCTCTCTTCCCAAGCAAAGGGAAACCTGTGCTTCATCCACAACTTGCTACAACCCACCTGGGCAAGCATCGTTCTTTTTTTTCTTTTGGCATTTTAACCTGTAAGGCTCCATTAAGTGTATCAATACCTGCATTTTAATTTACAAGTGCGTTTACCTCAACAGTTTCAGCTCTGAGGAGTAAAATTACAAGATAAGTTTTGTCATTAGAAAAAGGTTAACAGTAAAAATATTTCTGGTGGGCTCAGCAAGCCATCAAAAATAAGAAGTTTTTGACATGTTTAAGTATGCTATGCATATAAACTGTACTTCTATATATTCAGTAAGCATCAAAAACTCTTCCCTAACCAGAGAAATACATACAGGGATTCAGGATAAATATTCATGCAACAACTCTAATGGATCTCAGAGGGTCTATTAGTGGAACAAATTGGAAAAAAAATAGAAAAATAAAAGATTATGCAGGGATCTTGTTATTTGCCACAGAAGGGCAGCTGTTTCTGAGGTGAAACAGCAATTGCCAGGCTGCATTGCAGCCTTGCACAGCATCTTGGGTCACGACTTACGGATGTCATATTGATCTGAAATAGCATGGGTAATCAAATAGGTTAAAAAAAAATTGAAACTTAGCTGCAATATAGCAAGACCTTAGTGCTGTTAAAAATACCAGGAGGCCATTAAATGCTTGAGATAACCCAAACTTCAAGTCTAAACATCACCTTATAATTCAGCTCCCACAACGGGGTCCTCTGGGGGCAGAAAGTGCACAGTGAGGTTCAGGAGCATGCTTCAACTCTTAAAGCCTTCTCCTCCTCATTAAAGTATTATTGAAATCATGTTCACTTCTCACATGCCTCTCCACTATGAAGTTTTATGCTTTGCTGCTCATCAGGTGAAAATATTATTACCTACAGTCATAACACAGACCAATTTAATGGAGACAAGAGTGTCACTGGCATAACTTTTATAGTGCTTACCCAGTAGTGGGTGCTACCTTAAACTCTGGGGCTATAGGTGGATCCTAAAATTCTCGTTTTATATTTCATTCACTGTTTAGAAAAGCAAAAAAGCCAGACCCTACTGGGAGAATAGAGCAAGTTGAGCAAGTCTTCGAGATATTTTATGCACTGTCCCCTGTCCTGCCAAAGCCTCACACCGGCCGGCAGGGTACAAGTGTTGAGCAGAGCCTTCTCCTGGCCACATGGGGTGGTGGGAGCTGGTTCCCATTCTGCCCCCATTAATTCCTTGCAGCAGCCAGCACAGCAGAGGGGAGGGACCCGGGGAGAAGCAGTTGCAGCTGTGTGATACCCCCAGTTTTTGCTGCCTAGGGAGGCAGGGGTTGCAGGGGTGGCTGGGCATGCAGCAGCCAGTGAGTTTCTGCAGCTCTGTATAAAACGTGGGATCCAAGCACACCAAGTGCAGCGTACCCCAACTCCACAGCAGGATAAGCAGCATCCGCCTCCCTTGCCCCAGTCAGTTTTCCCTGGAAGAAAACATGGATGCACAGGTCAGAAGGGCACAGAGTGCTCCCTGACCAGCTGGGCAGTCGTGGCCCAGGGCGGGGGGGGGGAGGGGAAAATCACACCACAGAGCTCCCCACCTCCCGAGCAAGCAGCAGCCCCTCACCCTGCCAGCTTGCCTCAGCCAAGCCAGGACCCCACGCACAGCAGCAGCCCTGGTAGACACCCCAAATATCACCCTCCCTAGCAGTTAAATTGTGCATGAGAAGACAGATTCCTGGAAGGCATCTCACTCCTCGCACATGTGGGCAACAAGTGTCGCTCCACATCAGTTACAGCAATTACTTTCTCCTGGAAAAAAAAGAGGCCTTCACCTTTATTAAACAGCATTTGGATTAAGGCATAATTGCCTGCCAGGATTACACGCTTGCTTGGAGAGTTTAGATAAGCTGTTTCAGGCTAACAAGTAGCTCACACAGATGATATGGCATTTCTACACATGCGTTTCTTGCTTTTCCAATTCCTTTTTGCTCAGAAAACTTCAATGTAATCATTTCTGCATGAACACTGACTGATACGGCGCCACATAAGACTGACATGTACACAAGCTACTGAGAGCATGTAAGTAGTCTCAGACACACTGGAAAGAAAACCAGAAAGACTGAAAAAAAAAAATCATATGACCACAACTGTCTTTCTACTCACTGCTTCCTCATCTTACCAAATTCAGAATTTAAAAAAAAAAAAAAAAGTAAAATCCTAAGCAATTTTTGTCCTAACCAACTCTGAGATTTGTGACATGGTTTTTGCTCAACCTTGAGGTAAAAGTGCTTGCAACTGTTTCCCCAAATTACATCTTTTCTGTTGATGTTTTGTAAAACTCTGGCTTTTGAAGCCATATGCGTCATATCCAACTCTGTCGTCAAACACTGGTGCAGTCATCAATGAAAATAATTAATAATTCACTGGGGGGGTGGTGGTGCTTAGTTTTGTTTATTTTTTACAGTATAGGAAGGCTTGCGACAGTTATGAATAACATTCAGTTTTGTTTGCTAAGGGTTTTTTCCTTATTTTCCCCTATCTCTATTATCTTACAACCTAATCCTCTGTCTACCTGCACCGGCTGCTTTTACACTCCCTCATTGTTTACAAAATGAATAATTAATGGCTGATAACCTGCAGCCAAATCCCTCCCACCCTATTTCTCCTGCCTGGTCTATGCCATTTTCTAGTTTATTCCAGCAGCTTGGTTTACAGGCCTTGATATCACTTACACATTTGAAAAAAAGAAATAGGAGCAAATAAAAGTGTAACAAAGTGAAAGTTCACGTTAACATGAGCTATACGGCTTACCTACTTGTAGGTCATTTTTGCAGCATTTGTTACATAGCAAAATTAACAGTGTCTCGCCTTATCTTTATAAAGTAATACAAAACCTCAAAGAACATCTAGAGCAGCAAGAAGAAAATCACTGCAAATGCCTTGACTAGTTTATAAAATATTCCTCCTGTTTTCCAGCACCAGCCTATGTCATTCCTGTCCCCCAGGGCATCTTCCCAGCATCCACAAACGCCACTTGAATTCTCCACCCCTCATGGCTCAGAAAAACACTGGCATCCACTTACCACTTTTCATTATTACTGTGTTATTTTATTATTACCGCATTTTGTCAGTCAACGCGCAAACATCAAAAAATGATCTCTGCCCCAACCAGCAAGTGACAGCTTACAAAAGTCTATGAAGCAGAGCCATCTGATGGGCACGCACAGCCCTCCATGCAGGGATGAGCTTCCGCTTCCCTGCACAGCAACAAAAGCTGGGTCAGGGGATGCTCATTTTAACTTTCCTGTGATGGCCCTGACTTCTGAAGACTCATTTTTAATTTAATTTTCCAGCTCAGCATCTAAACTAAGACCTGTCCCTCTTCTCACTTCTATTACTTTGCTCTAGCAGCACTTTTGTTCAAGTTGCTTTGGGCATCGGAGCCCAGGTGCTGGCTCTCAGCTTGCCCTAGGTGTGTTCCTCAGCACCTGCACAAGGAAGCTGAAGCTGCCCAGACTGCAGGTGAACAATAAAAAAAAAATAAAAATACATGTGATCCAGACTAAGCATGCCATGAAATTCAAGTGTTGGGCATCCACTTTGCTTTTTCAAGCTAGCTGCGTACATTTCTTTTGGTATCAAAGAGGCACCCAGACCTTGGCTACAGCTGTAACCAGGACTGTTCGGATACTGCACTAGCAATAAATAAGCAGCAGCCTAGTTTAAGCCACCTGAAGGGTGCTGATGAACTTCATCTCGTTCACACGATACCCATTCAATTGGGATTTTATGAACCAAAACGGTAAAGCATGTGTTCTTGGTTTTGTTGATGGCTCAAAAAGTTAAGACGACACACCTTTGCAGTTGTCCCACTGATATATCATGTAAACAACTACAAATCCTGTTGAAATTGTTAACATATATAATTAAATGCATCACATACTGTAATTTTAACAACAAAGAGAACAGGATGATAAAACAAGTGAAATGCAGAAAGTGACGCTAAGAATTATTAAATGCATGTAAATTGTAATAAGCGCTAATTTAGAGTTTATACTTTTTCATTGGAAAGCCAAATTCATGCCCACTGACAAGTAATAAAAAAAGAAGGCACTCTCACTTACAGCTACTTTGGGGCCTGATCCTTCGTGATGCCCTCAGCAGAGGGCAGAATCCGATTCCTGTGTTAACGGTACTTTCACCAACAAGATGAGCTGGTGGTAAATCCTCTGCCTTTCAAGAGAAAGCAATTAGTCAAGCTGGCTGGAAGATCAATGCTTTGAGACTTGATTTTGTTCCAGTGCCCATTCACTGGAAATTCAGAGACAGAAGTGATTTTCAACATGCTGCCTCGGAGTTTCTGCAATGAAATCTATTTTGCACGATGCCTGTGCAGGGAGAGAAATGGCAGTTTCTGACAGCAGATTCCCAGGCTCTGGAGAGAGCATGCAGGGTCCAGACACTGCCACTGTTTCAGGTCACTTTTCTTTCAGGCTCCCTCAAGATAATCCAAGACCCCTAGACCATCCCCTATGGGGTTTCAGGGCCTTTCACTGCCCCGGGGTTAATGATGGTCCTGACATCAGGGGTTCCCCCAGAGCCATGCAGATTGGAAGGTCTGAGTCTCTCTTCATCACTGTTGACTTCTGAAAGGCAGACAACCTTCAAGGCCCAGTACCTTTGACAGAGCTACAGGTTTCTGGCAGCCTACAAAACCTACCTACATGTCAAGAAACACTACTTGAAACTGAGAGTCAGTTTTCCCCAGAACAGTTTGGAAAACACACCACAAAGCAAAACTTTTTTTCCCCCCCCGAGGTTATTTAATTGGAAAATCCTGACAAGTTTAATTGTTTAAAGTTAGGAATTAAACAGAGATGTACTTGAAAAAGTTTCCAGGGCAAAAGGGATGAAGACATGAAGAGCGGCCAGTAGGACACGAGCACCTGGCACTAAGCTCTGGATACCACTGGTCTCAGGGCTAAGCCTGGCAACACAACTATCCCAGCTAAAATGCTGTTGCTGGTGTCTCAGTAGGAGGCAACAGCTAACTTCTGATCATTTCTGCTTTCAGAGATTAGCTTGAGTCAGGAGGTGTTGGCTCATTCCTGACTCTTACCACAGTGCTTAGACAAGAAGCTCTGGTCTGGGTCCTCCAGATCTAAAAAGGAGATGTTAATTCCAAACATATTCCAGCACAATACTTAGGCTTACTTCATCCAAGTGCATAATAGGACTTGTAGTTTTCAGATGGCAAGTGCCATGAAATACAAAAAAAAAAAAAGGAAATATGGTGGGGCTCTACTGAGAGGAAAAGAACAGAAATAAGGTAGAAAGCATCCTGCAGTCACAGGTGAAGGAAAAGGGTCCATAAAAGGTGGCAAAGGTATACAGCAGATAAAAAGAGCCTGAACATTTCTGAAGGAAGATATCAGCAAACACATGAAAGTTTAAGATGAGGTGTGAGGAGCTAAACAGAGTTGGCACGAGGTACCTATGAAACGACTGCGTGAAAACGGAGGAGCAAAAAAAGAAGCCTTTCGAGGGATTTCAGAATAAGCAACTTTATGTTTAGTCCAAATCCCAGATGCTAAGGAAAAAATGGAGAAAAGGAAAAGATGCACACTGGGGAAAGAGAAAGGAGTAATGGTATCATCACAACAATATAATAAATCAAAGAGTCCTATCCTTCTTAACCTACAAAAATTCTTTGATTGTTTGCTAGGAAAATCTTGTACTAAGATACACAGTTGTTTAATTTCCAGTTAAATCCAACAGCTAAACGTTTCTATTTTTGCATTAAAAAATTAAATACTGACAAAACAACTTCTGAGTAGTTTAATGCTCTAAGCCTCTCAAGAGGCGTTTATAAAAAGATTTTTAAAAGATTCAACAGTTATACAATTTCCATTAAAAAGACCAGAAAGATAAAGACATTTTGAAAAATTATATCCACCTGTGTGTCACACTCAGTGTTTGGGGCTTTTTTTGTATTCACATTATTGCCAAAGTATCTGAGAAATAGAAGCAACCTATTAAGGAACTAAATAATTTTTTTTCTTTTCTTTCTGTGACGCAAGATTTACACAAAGCTTCAAAAGGAAATTCTTTCCGTGTGTTTTATTTCGGCCATAAAATACACATTATAGTACCCCTGAAATGCTACAAGACACGTTTATGCTGTACTCGTATGGCCTTATGCCACCTGGCCAAGAGACATGGTTACGGCAGTCGAGCACACACCCTGTCGTGTGCGCTCAGTTTTTATTGCCCATTCAGGAGAAAGAAAAAAAAAAAACACAAACCAACAAAAAAAACAACCCATAATTTTGAAAAGGAACAGAACTAACACCAAGTAAACCCCAACCTGGATAAAATTAGTGTCAGCTAAACTTGCAGCCAAAATGCAAAGAAATCCAAATGGTACCCTTCCATGTTAGAAAAATATTTTGCGGATTCACCGACTTCTCCATTGTCACACTGTACCTCCCTGTTACAAGCAGGACCAAACCTTTCAGTGCTACCAATACCGAGTGAAGCTGCCCTTGGATTATCCAGTTTACCGCCTTTTCTTAGGAATGACTTGCCACCTCTTTTTGGACTGAAAAAGAGCATACACACACCCGTGCAGCTATGTGAATTTTCAAAACAGGCCCGGCTCAGTACTGCATGCCGGGCTCTGCCTACCCTCCCAAATCCCCATCTGCTAACTGAATAGGTATTCATTCGTGCAGGGGGCTTTTGAAACACCCCTTATGGCTGCGTAGCAAAGGGCAGACACCCACTACAAACACCATTGTTTTGGAGCCCTCTAGTAGAAGATTCACACAGAGTTGTAGTAGCAGCCCTTTCAATGGGCAGCTCCCGTGCCAGAAGAAATTGCTGTGCTGGCAAATTAACAGTTGTGTCTGCTACAGAAACGGGAAGGAAGTAAACTTCGAAGTGAAGCACATGAGCGTTCCTAGTTTGCTTTCTTCTTTTTGCAGCAGAGATCTGTCCCACAGAACCCAACCAACAGAATGCCCCTGCCAATAACTACTTCCATACTTAAATAAAAATATGAATCTGGTAAGGGATCTATTCCTTTTGCAAGGAGAGAGATGTGCTTTATGACTGACTTATAAGATCATCCAGTTTTCAGAAACCTAAATGGCAAAAATTAACACGTGCAGAAGAGATCCTCAAGGCACTGATGCAGTCAATTTGCCTGCTTTAATTGCTTTCAGACACATTCGTACATCAAGCGCATAAAGAACTACAAGACATTCAAAGCCAGGTCTTACCACCTTTATCCGAGTGATCACATCAGAGTCCTAAACCAGACACCCCTATGACTCCAGATAAAACACACGTACGTATATTTGTGTGAATAGTGTTTTGCAGGCCCTAAAGCTGCCCAGATAAAATCACCAGAGCTAGAAATATACAGTGAAACTTCAAGCACCAACATCACCATGAAACACACAGCAATTGTTTTAATAGTGTTTTAGAACATCAACAACAAGGGCTCTTGCTTCATGCATGAGATCCTTCTTTTAATTACGTTGCATAGCTTGTTTTAGTTCAGTTTATGGGCACATCCTGTGCACTCTTGCGCAGCTGAGTAATCCCATTCAGTTCCAAAGGCTTATTTATGAGCATAAAGATGACTTAGAGTAATAAAGAGCTACACCCTCGTCGTTCCAGTGCTCACCTGCTTACCGAGAATGTTATCATAATACAAACAATAAAAAAAAAAATCAGATTCTGTTTTCAGCCATGCCTGAGCAAAGCACAACTACGCAGAGAAGGGTAAACAAGGATCCTCTCACAGCTTCCAATTCCTGCACTGGGCCAAGGCGAAAGAAGGAAAGTGAATGACTGTTCTTAAAAGGATGAAAAGTTCTGTTTCACTGCGGTTCCAAGACACGCGATTCTGCCATTGTTTCTTTCATAGGAATGAAACACCTACTTTAGGATCCCAAACTTCTGGTTTCTTTGGTGTTTTGGGGGGGTTTTTTGATGCCACAAGTGTTTTTTCCTTTCCGATTTGATAGCAGGGCAAAGTTATTATGCGAACAACCCAATTCTATCAAACGTGCTGCTTTGTAATACAATTGCAGATTCTGACAGGTTATAGTTCTTCAGGAACTGGGTTTTTTTAATCCTTGCTTTTCTTATCTTTTGTTTTACCTTTCACACCTACTTATGTCAGTGTTTTTATTTCATTATTTTATTTTTATAAGCCTGTATGTCTGTTTCTGTCTCTCTTCCCCCGCCCCCGGGAAAATACCCCCCTCCTTCCCAGTGCTTCACCCTGTTTGCTGCTTTTCTCCCTCCAATGGAGGCTCCGCTGCAGCAGAAGACAGGTTACCATCCTGGGGGGAGAGCCAGCTCAGAAGGAAACAGCTATTTCCCTGCCAGCTACCAACTATTGGGATTCTCCCTACACAGAGGCAATTCAGGGAGAGACTCCTGCCAATATAAATCCACTTGGGCTGTGTAAACAGAGAGAAGGGGCCAGAGACTATGAGCTCCAGAGAGAGATTGCTTCCTTGTGATAAACTAACCTAACAAGTAAGTTTTAAAAAGACCAAGACCTCAAAAGTTGAGAGTTTCAAAGGATCAAGTTACACAAAAATTGTGGGTGATGTTCTGGGCAAGAACATTACTTTTCATGTGCCAAGTGAATCCTTTTTTAGTCTTCAGAGACTGATTAGAAGGAAATCCCGTTAAAGACAGAAGAGAGCAAAGGCCTTGCAGCTTACCCCTGCCAGTGCAGTGTGCTACACCAGTGTGCCAGGGCCAGACAGAGGGACACTGAAAAAGTCTGTCCCCTGATTTGTGCCACCTGCTAGTGTCTCCTAACCGAGGCTAGCTTACAGCATGGACCTGCTGTTCCAGGTCAGCTAGCAGACCGAGGAGAGCAAGAAAAGGTTTCTCCTGTGATTTCAAATACCTGTGCTGTTTTCTTCAGGGCGGGGGGGGGCACTGAATTTTATCTTGAAGCTTTGGGTCTGTCAGCTCTGTTCTCTGGAAATGCAATCCATGTCACACAAACAATTAATTACTACAGTTACCAGTCCTGTCTGGTCGTTGTATCTCTCATGTATATGTCAAAAATCACTCACTCAACAGCCAGAAGGATTTACTTTGACATGGTACTTTTTTTTTTGGGGGGGGGGGGAGGAAGGGGGGGAAATGAGCAATATTGTTAAATTAAATCAGCAAACCATAGATATCTCCTGACTGACAGCATTCCTGCAGATTCAACAGTCTTAAGATTGATTCCTAGCACAGTTGCTCCAAGAAATTTCTCTCTTTATATTTCATTCTGAGCATTTATTTTTCTTCAATATTTTGTTTCACATTAAAGATCACAGATTAAAACACAGATTGGCTCAATATTGTCCATTTTCCATTACACCATAATGAAAATAGTTTCACGAAGTTTATGCAAAACACAACCTGTAGAACCCCAGAAGAAATGACTACTGTGTCACCTGTGTAATGAGCCAAGCTTCTATGCTTCACGTACCATGCTACAGATGATGTATGGATTAAAAATACACACTGCATTAAACAGGGCAGGGTGAAAAAGTTGGGGTTAGGTTTGGGTTTGGTTTTTTTTTTAGGAGTCTGTATTAGCAGAAAGCTGCCCAAGGAAGTGGTCGAGTCCCCATGCCTGGAGGTATTTAAAAGCCGGGTAGACGAGGTGCTTAGGGACCTGGTTTAGTGGTGGGATGGCAGGGTTCTGTTGACGATGGGACTTGATGATCTTAAAGGTCTTTTCCAACCTAAACAATTCTATTCGATGCAGTGACTAAACGGAGGACACAAAACCGGAGTCGATCAGGGATAAATACATTTGTTATTAAAAAAAATAGAAAGGATAGGACACCACAAACCCGCCCAAAAAGATTCTCCAGAGCCCGCGGCGGAGCTGGCAGCGGCCCGGCCGGCGGGCGGGGGCTACCATGGACAGAGCCCCAAGCCCGCCGGGCCGCGGGGAGCGGGGCCGGGACCCCCAGCGCGGGGGGAAGGCACGGGGCCCCGGGCAGAGCAACCCCTACAGGGAAACAATTTCTTCGTGCAAGAAGAAACCACCCCCACCCCCAAAAGTTTCAGCCTCGGCGCAAGGGCAGCAGAGCTGCAAAGCAGGCGGCGGGAGCGGAGCGGGAGGTTTTTATGGGCGCCGCTTCGAGCTCTTTGATGGCGATTCCTGCCGGCGGCCGGGCTGCCCCCTGTGGGCTCAGGGCACCCCTCGGGACACCCACCCCGCAGCACTTACCGCCTTAGCATTAGGCAAGCGCAAGCGCCCTGAGGTTCAGTTGCAATAAAACGTTAATAAGAAAGTTTTATTGCAGGGCGTGTAAGCCTAAAATTTTAAATTAATCGGGAGAGCAGCTTACAGACAACTTCAAAGGTTATCGCGTTAAGCATAACCGCGTCCTACTATTTACAACCTTTGTTAATACATTTAGCTTGGGGCAAGCGACTCTTCCTGCAGGTCGAGCCTGTAGAAAGGGAAATCCTGAGTGACCCCCTCACGGATTTTCGCGTTGGGCATACGGGATACTCAGCACGGGAATTTCCTATCACCAATTTTGTAGTCTGCTGCTTCTGAGAGATGGTTGCCATTGACACCTATTTTTCCTAGATAAATGTGAAATCTGAAACGGCAATAAAAAAAGCTGAAGTGGAACTGCTGACACTGCACTTCAAATAATTTCTCAAAAAGCTCCAAAAGTAGAGCTAATGTCTTTAAACAGCTCAGTAGGGGACAGATGCCAAGACTGCTATTCACGTATCATCAAAATCTAAAACTGAACTCAGAAATAGAAATGAAAATATGTAAAGCTGATTAAACTATCTGATGCTGCCCGTTAGTAAAATAAAACGTTCCATGCCCCAGCTGAAGATTTTTTGAGCATCAATTTTCTCTCCAAAAGATCAACACTCAAGTAACCTCACCAAAAAGCCAGTGATTTAAAAAAATTAACCAAAATACAGAAATACTTTTAATTACCAGAACCAGTATGCTCCATTTTGAAATTATTATTTTCAAGATTTGCAGGAAATACAAACTGAGATTGATGTGTAAGTGGGCCACAAATTTTGGTGGGGCACGGCATTGCTCAGAATTGCCTCTGTAATTTTTCCTTTCAGTCAAATAGGCACCTCGACTTGATGTTTTGTATTGACTTTTCTCAAATTTTAGTTTTTGAAAATCAAGAGGTTCCATCAAAATTGATGCTTTCATGAAAAAAAAAAGGCATTCTTAACTTTGATAAACTGTTGAGGTTTTATCTGAATAAACAAATTAAGGAAGGCAACAAGCTATTTGCTCCCAATATTTGCTGCAGGCTTTGAAGAGTCTTAATCAGTCTTGCCTGCCAGTCCTCTGTGTAGACCCTGATCCTGCACCACTATCTATTTCAGGAATCTCTGGATCAGGTCCCTACATCACCTCCGCCAGTGCTGCCAAGGTGTGCAAGTATAATAAAGACGACTGCAAAACACACCCACAGACACCACTTTAGTATTTAAGCAAGAGGCTGAGTTTTCCTCCCCACTAAGTGCCCAACTGCCACAAAACCAACAAAAAAACCTCTGAACACTCAGCAGCTTTTGAAAATTAAAAGCCTGGCTTTAGATGCTCATCTTTCATTTTTCTTATTTCTCTTTTTGGGAATAACTTTTCTTGCTCCTTGTTTTAAGAATACTTGAAATTATGACCATGAAGACTCTACGGTAAATTTTGACCCACTGTTTTAATTTGGGCCAGGATGTTGTTATTCGATTTACTCTTCTTGATTACTTAGAAAACCAGAAGAAAACCAAAGATAGAAGTGTTCTTTCCAGACATCACTTCCCCTGAGGTGGGAACACTAGTGGAAGAACTATGAATCTCTTCTTAAGTTCTTGTCTAACCAGGGATATATAGAGCTTAGTGCCCACACGCTCCCCCCCCCCCCCCTCCCGCAAATAGCCCCACGCCCAGGCACAGCCAGGGACCCTTCAGCACTGGCAGCATCAGGGAGGTTGTGCTCTGGAGCTGCCACCACAAGCTGCGGCTGTGGAAGTGCTGCAGGCACAGGCCTAGGGATGCCTGCCACCGGGACGTCACCCAGGTGTCACCGCAGCCGGGCAGGTGCGCAGCAGCTCCAGGAACTTCCTTACAGCTGCTGAAGTGACACTGGACCATGGCCCAGCCCCTGGTGCAGCTCAAACCTGCAGGCCAAGGTTGTGAAATCACAAGGTTGTTAAAACTACAGTACAAGCTCTTCTCACCCCTAACAGAGCCCAGCTGAGAAAAGCATTCATTACAGTGATACCTAGCAACCTTTGCAGGATTAGCTACTGAAACCAGCTAAAACCACCTTTCCTCAAAGCTTCATCACTCCTGCAGCCTCGGCTTTGAGTATTGCTTGCTACAACTCCCCCAGGGGTGGCAGGGATGGAGTCAGCCGTCACAGGCAACAGTGGCATCCCAGTGAAGTAATCCCATAACTTGCTAACCCTAAAGTTACAGCCAGCAATGCTTCTGAGCTTTCTCTACCTTTCTCAACAGGCAAACCCTGGGAACCCAATGGCAATTCAGAGCCCTTCTGTCCCAGTTACCACCCTCACAGCACCAGACTTCAGTTTTTCAAGCCTTCTTAAATAAAAAAACTTTCAGGATGTTCTGCAATGCAGAGAGGAACTCACCAAACTGTAGAAATAGGGAAGAGGGCTATTTGGATGTTTGCCAGCCAACTAAGAGAAGTACAGTTTATTTCATCCAGAATGCTTTCCATGACCAGAGAATAACCACATGAAAGTTCTCTATGAGAGTATTTTCACAAGACATTCTGGCAAGTAGTGCAACATAGCAACGCAAGTCTGGCTGCACTTATCACAGCTTTGCTACAAACACCACAGCACTGGTAATTTCAGAAAAATAACAGATAGTCTTCCTACCTGAGAGGTGACTGAGGCCAGCAGGCACTACAGGTTCTGCACATCAGACTGGGCCTTATCTTCTCACATGCCCTGGAAAACTACCTCAGGCCCAATAGGAGCAATTTATGCAGCCTGGATTTGGCTGCCTCACCTCCAGGTATCCCAAATCAAACTTGATGAGAGAACAACCTATAGGTCAGGAAAATTATTTTGCTCGCAGAAACCTGCATCCCATTACCATCCTTCCCAAAGTGTTGCTCAGCTTCACCCTGCAATAGAAAACTCCACCTCTCTCTCCCTTTCAACCCACCCTAAATAACAGGCTACAGCTGGGGCAAGGCACCTGCTCTGCCTTCTGCTTCCCCAGGTGTTGGGAAAGGATGACCCTACCAAGTGGCATGGTGAACCACCTCTCTGCTAGTGAAAAGCCAACCTCAGGCTGAATATCCCTTGATTTGAACAAAGTCTTGCAACTGGAAATGCTTTTAAAGTGACTGGAAGAAAGCGTGTGGTGGGAGAAGGCGGCTACGCACAGCCTGCACCCATGTCCTGGGCTCCCGTTGTCCCCAGCGAGTCACTTAACCTTGCTCGGCCTCAGGTCATTCTTCATAGACCCGATGATACCTCCCCAGGACACTGAGGAGCGGCTTAGGGACTGAGAACTATCTAAGTAGTCCCTACATAAGCTGTAGTCAACGTCTCAACTCCACTGTTTCTGTAGGATTGAGTGTGTAGTTATGACAGTCATCCTACAAATCACCACAGCTTGCTGAGGGTCAGCGTTTTGGGGGACCTTCATAACACACTGGCCCTTAGTTCAGCATCAATACTTGCACCAGAAAAATAAAAGAATGAGAATATAAGTATGTGGGTCAATACAAAACAAATACTAAAGTGATACTTTTGCCCACAGCAACTGGAATCCAAAGAAAAACAGCTGTACAGAAGTACTTAAGCCCACTTTCCATTGCTTTTTTTCAAATTGAGCATAAAAGAGCCCAGTGCCTATTCTGACAGGGATCCCCGCTTTCCCTGGCTTCCAGCTTTGCTCTGACCCCGTGGACAGCCTCATCCCGCTCCAGTGGAAACCAGCAGCAAGCCTTCTCCCGGCCTCACCGCCGGCGGTCTCTTGCCCTGCAAAACACTTTGGTGAAAGGACAAGCCTTCCGATGTTAAAAAAACCCAAACAAAACCCAAAAATAGAAGAAGTAATAATGTGCCACCCCCACACCTCCCTCCTTTTTAAAAGGGAACTTTAGAGAAAAGATGTTGCAGGAGACATCGCCGTGCACGAGTCTTTCAGAAACTGGCCTGGTGGGTTTAACAAGCAAATAGATAAATCAATCAATCAATCAATCAATCAAGCAGCCGGCCTCCTCGCACTGCTCCGGGGGGAAAGCGGGGGCGGCCCGGTGCCCGCCCGGTGCCGGGGGAGGCCCCCCCAGAGCCAGAGGCGAGCAGGATCCCTCCTGGAGCAGGATAAAAATATTGGCTGTAGATAAGCGAAGGGCAGGTGGGGACCGAGGGCACCGGCGGCGGCTCCGGGCGGGCGCTGGGATTGCTTTTGGGGCTCTCTGGGAAGCAGGCGATGTCGCTAAGCGGCCTCTGGCGTCTTTCAAAAAGCGTCCCCTGAACCAGAAAACTTTACACCTGGGAGGGTGCAAACCAGCCCATCTATCTCCCGGCTCGGCGGAGCCCTGGAAGGAAGCCGAAAAATAAATAAAAGTTCAGAAACTTGCGGAGGCGAACGCTTTCCCCCGCCTGGGGCCGGAGCTCCGACAGCTCCGCCGGGTCGTTGGCGGGACGCACCCCTGGGGGGGCCGTGGAGGGGGCAGAGGGACCGGCCACAGCCCGGCGTGGGGGTCCTGTGCTGCCCTCCTGCCCGTGCCCCCCCCCCCCCCCACGCGTGCCGGAGTGCCGCAGAGCCGGGTGGGGGCTCGGTTTTGGATTTTGCAGCGCATTTCTGCACCGCAGCCCGTACTGAATGCCCTGCTCACTGCCCGCCCTGTGCAGCCCTGGCTGCTGCCGCCGGGTAAAACTGCGTTGCTGAGCATTGGATGGGGACAAAAAAAATACACCAAACCCAAAGATCTTGAAACATAAAGATATTAACGGGTGGTTGGAGATGAAATGGTACGCGCTGAGCCGGTGGGCTCCAGGGATTTCCTCGTCCCAAACAGATCCTTTAAACGCCAGCCCGACAAGCCGACGAGGGGTTTACCGTGCCGGTGGGCTGGGTGTCTTATTTCAGCGAGCCCCGTACCATTAAAGAGGCACTTTTACCAGTTTGCGGTGAGGTGACGAGGCATTCAAAGCTGCTGCTCGCTCGGGAGGAAAACCCGGGGCGGCAGCGCCTGGGGGAAAGGGTTAACCCGCCGGCCGCCCGGCCGGTACGAAGCGATGGTAAATTACCCGGCGCGTTCTCCCGGGGAAGAAATTAGACTTCAAAAGAGCTGGAGCCCTCCTGAATATATATCAAGCAGATGGGCTGATGCGCTGTCTCGCTGATGTGCAGTTGATTAACCGCCCCATAAAAGTGCTGCAGCCCTGCTCGCCCGCGGCGGGTGCGCGCCGCCGCCCGCCGCTCTCCCGGGCACCCCGGCGGCGGCAGCGCGCCTCTGCGGGGCTGCTGCTTCGGTACGGAGCAAGGGCGGGGGGGAGAGGGGGTGTGCGCCGCAAGGGAGCGGGAAAGGAGGAGAAGGAGGGAGCAGAGGGGAGATAACGAGAGGAGGGAACCGGGAGAGGGGGGGGGCGAAGAGAGAGCCGGGGAAACAAACTGGGGTGAAATAAAAAAGGAGATCTCTTCATCAGCGGGGGGGATTTGCTCCCCCAATCCCAAATCGCGTCTTCCCCGGCAGCGCTACGGAGCTCCTGTCCCCGCCTGGGCGCAAGCTCCCGCTACAAGTCCCGGCTTCCCGCCGTTCTGAGGCGGGTGCGGGCGGGTCGGCACCCCCGCACACCCAGCAGCCCCGGTTAAACCGAGCTGGGGGCGAAACGCTACGGGGAGCTGGGCGCTGCCGGCTGCGGGACGGGGCGACGGCCGCCGCTCCGCCGCTGGCGCCCCGCGGAGAAGGCATCGGGCCCGGGGGGGGGTGTCCGGGAGGTGTCGCACCCATCCCTCCAGCAGCGCGGTAGAAGCGCCTTCGTCCTCCTCCCGGTCCTCGGCGGGGAGGGAGGCAAGCACACGCCGCAGAGCCACCCACGGCAGCGCCTAAGCGCCTCGCCGCTCAGACCGCGCTTGGCCGGGCTCCCGAAGGCACCTTGTGCCGTTCCGTAGCACCTCGGAAGAGGCCTCCCTGTCCTCCCCTGGACCTGGGGAGGGTCAGCCTGAAGTTAAACGGGGGGTGGCGGCAGGGCAGCGCAGGGCTTTCCGGGGCAGCTCCGGGAGGGCTGCCGGCTGCGCTCCCCGGCCCCGCCGGGACAGCCGCCCCGGGCACAGCCCCTTGCAGCGTACAAGGACCCGGCCGGGGCCAGACACCTTGCTCCCTCGTCCCCGGGGAGCACAGGCGGCTTCTCGCCCCAGCCTGGGCGCTGCGGGGCTGGGCTGCCCGCGGAGAAGGGCAGGGTCCCCGCCTCACCCACTCACAAGTCGCCCCCTCGCTCCTTCCCCCCCCCCCCCCCCTCCTTTTTCTCTTCCGGACAGGCACGTCTCGGGTGGCCGGACCCAAGGACGGCTCCTGCCCGGTGCCCGTGGGTAGCGGGGCCAGCGGTGGGGGCCACCTGTGCCGGGAGTGCCACAGCGGAGCCCAAGCCGGCGGAGGTGCCCCACACATGGGCCGTGGAGCGGAGCGGGGGCCGGGGCGCTTGCCCCTACTCCCGCACGGGTCGGAAGCAGGGGGCGACTGCGGTGTCTCCAGCCCCGCCGCAGCGGCTCGGGCCCCGGTGAGCGTGTGCTCGCCCGTGTGCCTGCGTCCACGCGTGTGCGCGCCCGTGCGTGCTGGCCCCCGCGCACGGCTCGCCCGCCTCTCCGCGCTGCCGGAGCAGACACGCCGGGCCCTTCCTGCGTATCCCTTTCTCCTCCTTTGTCTCCCTTTCTTTGGCTTTGACTCTTTCAGGTGCCCCGGCGGTGCCCTCGCGTGCTGCCGGTTGCTGGGAGGTGGCGTGGCTGCCACTGCGCTGCTGTTGTGGGAGGGGAGGGAGGGGAAGGGGGCTTGAATGCGGGCTGTTGTGCTCGGCTGGGGCGGGGGGAGGGTGTGGGGGGGCGCCGAGGAGGAGGAGGCCGATGACGATGATGATGGAGGGGAGGGGGTGACGACGGAGCTCACGGCGGGCGCGCAGCTCCCTGGGGAGCCGCCTGAAAGGCCGCTGCGCTCACCAGCTGACAACGCGTGCTCCGCTCCAGACACGGCGCACCGCGGCCGGGAGCGGGGCCAGACCCCCCCCCCCTCCGTCCCCCGGCCCCCCCATTGTCCGCCCCATCGCATTGTCCGCCCCGCTCTAATTAAGAAACACTGGCCCCACGGCCAGCTCCCCCCCCCCCCCCATCCCCCGTGGTCCCTGAGCTTTTCTGGTCTCCCCTCTCCGGGTTTAACCCTTTCTTTCCCTCCCGTCCCTCCTGCCTCCGCGAGGCCAGAGGTTGAGCAAACAGCAGCCGCAGAGCTGCGCGGCAGCGATGCGCTCCGGCCGCCGCGCTGCAACCTCGCCCCCCGGCCCGCCAGCGCCGCGCCTCGCCCCCCTCCGGCCCCCCGAAATCCCCGCACTAAACCCCGCTGCCGAAACGGGCCGGCAGAGCCCCGCACCGGAGCCTGCGGCTGCGGGTTATCCGGCCTCAAAAGGCAACGGAGCCGTCGTGCGCCTCGCACAAAGGCGACCACCTCCCCCAGCGCCCCCTCCCCCCCCCCCTCCCGCGGTCGTTTTGCACCCTCCGCAGCATATTTAGCGTTCAGCCAAAATTTAACGCTCGGATAGTGCTCTTCTGACTCGCCCTTTTCAAATAAAAACCCGTTTAAGATGATAAAAACCCCACGAAGCAGCAAGGCGAGCGAAAGCGCTTCCAGGGGCTGGTGCGCGTCCCCGCTCTTGTTAAAAAACTTTGCGCTAGTCTGTACAGAACAAACACTGTCGCAAGCTCAATAAAGCGATTTATCCATCTTCATTACTTAAAGAAATGTTGTCTCTTTGTTTGTTTGGGAGATATTAAGCATGCTTAGCTTGCAACACATAGTTGATTCCTTTGCTAGTATCTTGGATACTTGGATCTGACTTTGGAAGGTAGGAGCTAATTGCTAATAATGGAGAGAAAGGAACCAGCCAGCATAGCGGGAGTGGCCCGGCATATGGGGAATGAGAGGTCTGAAATACTCAATATTCAAGTTTCCAAAATATTAATGAGATTATAGCAACCTGCAGCTATACGTTACAGCTTGTTAACGGAGTGTGAGGGGGGTGGGATGGGGGGGGGGACGGAACTGCCAAGCGGTTGTTAAGCAAACTCCGTTAAGCCGAACCTTAAAATGGAAATGCGGCTGGGTGTCTCTTTCAAAGAAGTGTTTAAAAAGAAAAAAAAGAAAAAGACCCCCAGGCAGCGAGTGCTGCGCTGTAGGTGCGAGCCCCAAACCGCGCCATGCGGTGGGCTCGCCCCGACCGCCGGCAGCGTTTTCATCGGCGCTTTTCAACCCCTTCCCGTGTCCGGCAGCCGCAGAGGCAGCGCCCGGGCCGGCGGGGCCGAGGGAGGGTGCGCGCACCCCTTCAGACCCCCGGCACCCCCCCGCGGGGTGCTGCCCCTGGACACGGCGGCAGCCGCTTCGTCCCCTCTGGGCACGTACCCAAAACGAAAGAAGTAAACAGAACACCACCCCCCAGCCCACCCCCTCCAAAACGGGTGATGTTTTACTCCGCCGCATCACTCCCGTGCTGGGAGCCCACGCGTGCTCCCTAAGAAGCGAGACCGGCTCCCAGCGCCCCGAAATAAATGCCGTAAAGCAAAGGTGACCCACCCCGAAAAAGCTGGCAGGTTTTTTTTTTTTTTAGGGAGGGAAATGACCCCACCGCTGAACTTTTCACCCTGCGGAGCCGTACCCCGCCTCGGCAGGTACGGGGCGGCGGCGGGTGGTGGCGGCGGGCGGGGCGGGGCGGCAGCCCGGGGGGCCGGAGCCCTGCTGCTGCGGGGACAGCGGGACTCCCGCCGGCTCCGCTCCCGCGGGGGCTGCTCGCTCCCGGCCGCCCCCGCTTAACTGATCGCCCCTTAGACACGCCCCCCCCCCCGCCCCCCCCGCCCGGGTGTCACCTGCTGAACCCAGCGGGACCCCGTCACGGCTCCGCTTTAGCCCCGGGTCTGGTGTCACGGGCAGGCTGGGCAAAGCATCGGCACACCCCCCCCACACCCCCCGCCCCTTCATCCCCGGAGGTTTAACCCGAGCCCAGGGGCCACAGCCTGCTCCCCCGGCCATCCACCGGCGCTGCTCACCCGTCCCCAAAACCCCGCCGGCTTCTCCCCTCCGCCCGCTCCCAGCCCTTTCCGCACGGCTTACGCCTCCCCCCGCGAGGCAGACGAGGCTCCGTGGGGGGACCCGCTCGTGTCCCCGACCGGGGCGGAGGAGAAGGGAACGCTGTGACTCGAGCAGCGGCGCGGGGACGGGCGTCTACCCGGCAGCGCCAAGCCCCTCGCCCTCCGCTTGTTGCCGCTACCCCGGCTTAACCGGGGGCGGCGGGACGGAGGCGGGGCCCGATCCCGGCGTCGCAGGCAGCGGGGACAGCCCTGCTCCACGCGGGGCACAGACACCTCCCCTCCCCGCCCCGGCACCCGGCTCGGCGCGGTCCCTCTGCGGGGATCCCGGCGCGGTCTGCCGGCTCCCAGGGGCATCCCCTCCGGGAGCCGTTCCGCCCGCCCGCCGCTGCCGGGCTTCGGTCCCACCCCGGCTCGGGGCGTGCGAGGAGAAACGCTGCACCTGACGGCGCTTTCAGGCTGCTTTTGGCTTTATTTTTTTTTTTTTCCCACGTTTATTTGATCTCAAAAAAAATTTTAAAATTAAAATACATAAAACAATGGCAGCTGGCTTTGCTAAAATTAAAATAAACGATTCTCGTCGTAGAAAAGTTGTATTTTTTGTTTCTTTTTTTTTTAAAGAGAAGCAGAGATAGTAGCAAACACTCCATAATAAATACGTTTCCTATTACCACAAAAGCAAAATAAAACGGACATAAAAGTTTGACACCACAAAACTGTTTTCGTTTTGAAGAGCGCGTTAGAATTAAGTGGCTTGATTAAATCCGGGTCTCCACTTGGCAGTTAGTTTGTAACTTTCCTCTTGAAACCGCATCCCCAGCCGCTGATAAAGTGCTTGCGCCGAGTTTCCCCCCAAAAGACGCCGACGTGGTGTGCTAAGGCAAAAGTCCACCTTTTCTCCGCTATTTACAGGGCAAGACGGCTGCGGTATTTACATTTTGTGTATGTGTGTGTGTGTTTTCCACAGCAGCACCACCCGGGGCGGGACGGGTGTCCTGGAAGAGGCGGGTGGCAGGGCGGGAGCTCGCCCGCAGCAGCGGTGGCGGGGCCGCGGTGTCTCCTTGCGCATCAGCCGCTCGCCGCCGGCGCGGGCCGGGCTCCGCGCTGCGAGGTGGCGCGTTGGCAGGAGGGAAGGACAACGACTTCTAGGCGAAAGGAACTTTAAAAGTGGTAACTAAAAGTAAAGTTAAGAACGGCCAACCCGGGCAGCTAGGGCGGGTACAGTCACTCGCCGACAGCCCGGGCGAACCCGGGAGCTGCCCGGGGCTGGCAGAGGAGCGGGCGGATTTCAAGGCGGCGGCGGGGAGCCGCTGCCATCCGAGACGGCCCCGCGGGCGGCTGCTCACCCCGCGGCGGAGCCCGTGCTCCGAGGAGCGTCCCGGGGGCGGGCTGCGGGAGGGGGGTGCTGGGGACGCCGCCCCCGCCCTAGCTGGCCTCGTCCGAGTCGCTGTAGTGGGAGCGGGGCGAGAACTCCCCGTCGCTCCTGTGGGACCGGGGCGACGTTTTGCTCCTCTCCTGCGGCGGCTGCCCGGGCTGCGGCATGAGGAGGGCGGGGGAAGGGGCTCTCTGTCCCATCAGGGCGCCCTCCGCGAAGGAGGGGAAGTGCAGCGGGTCGAGCTGCACCGAGTAGCCCCCCGCGGCCGGCGCTTGCGGGGGGAAGCGAGTCCTGCCGTGCCCGGGGGGCGAAGCTCTCGGCGGCCCCGGCTGCGGCGCCGGCGGCCCCGGCGGCGGCCCGGCCCCAGCGGCGCAGGGCGGCTCGAAGGGAGCCCCGCGGTGCTCGGCCTTGCCGGGGGTGTCGGGGGGTGCGGCGGGGCCGTGCAGCAGCTCGGCCAGGGCGCTGATGTAGATCTGCGCCATCTGCAGCGTCTCGTACTTGGAGAGCTTCTTGTCGTTGTTGAAGGAGGGGATGACGTTGCGCAGCTGGTCGAAGGCGTGGTTCAGCCCGTGCATCCGCCGCCGCTCCCGCGCGTTGGCCGCCAGCCGCCGCTGCTTCTGCACACCGCTCACCTGCGCCCGCAGGCCGGGCCCGCCGCCGCCGCCGCCGCCCCGCGGCCGCCCGCCGCCCGCCGCCGCTCCCCGCGCCCCGCCGGGGCTGCTCCCGCCGCCGCGCCCCGCGCTCCCCTCCGCCGCCGCCGCCGCCACCGCCTCCTCCTCCTCCTCCTCCTCCCCGGGCAGGAGGTAGCGGGGCGAGGCGGCGGGCAGGCGCGCGGCGCAGCACACGCCCAGCCAGCCCGGGGCGAAGCCGCCGCAGCCGCCCGCCTCCGGACCCGGCCCCGGCGCCCCCCGCTCCCGGCCGCCCTCGGCCCAGGCGGCTCGCGGCAGGCTCATGGCTCTAGCGCGGGCGCCGCGCGCCCATGGGGGCAGGGCAGGGCCGGGCCGGCTCGCGGCGGTGCCCGCCCGCCTCGCGCGTGGCGGCCCGACGGCTCCGGTGTCGGCCGGGCGCCGCGCCCCCCTTTAAGGAGCGGCACGCGCCGGGGCACCCCCCCCCGCTCCCCCCCTCTCCTCCCTCGCGCCCCACCCCTCCTGCCGCCCGCCCTCCACTCGCGCCGGTCGCGTGTCGGCGCGGCCAATGGCGCGCGGGCGGGGGCCGGCGCGTGCGGGGAGCCAATGGTGCGCGGGGCGCGGCCCGCCCGGCGCGCGGCGCGGGGGAGCGGAGGTTGGGATGGGGATGGGGATGGGGGGGGAGGGGGGGGAAGTCGGGGCCGGCGGCACGCGCGGTCCCGCCCCGCCCGGGGAGGCGCGCGCGCGCCTGCCGGCCGCCCCGCGCGCGGCGGCGCGGAGGGAGGGGGGGTGTCGGGGAGCGGCGCGGCGTCCCGCACCGGGCAGCGGCGGGTGGCCCGCCGGGGGAAGCAGCCGGTCTCCCTCTCCTCCCACCCCCCCCGTCCGGCGGCCAAACCCCGGAGTCTCCGGTAAACGTCCGCCTCGGCCGAGCGCGCGCTCTGGCTTTCAGCACTGGGCTTGATCCCCGGGGCACGCGGGAAGCCCGCGCGGGACCCGGCAGGCGCGGGGCGCTGGGACAGCCCGCGCGCGTTGCACCCCCAGCCGCCAGGGCGTCGGGCAGGGTCCCGCGGCCCCGGGACCGGGTTCTTTTGTTCGGCCGGCGGCCGCTCCCCCCCGCAAAGGCGGCGGAGGGGGAAACGGCGCCGTGCGCGCATCTGCGCGGCCCTTCCGCGCCGGGGGGGCGCGGGCGGCCCTTCCGCGCCGCCCCCCCCCCCCCCCCACCCCCGCTTGAGGAGGAAAAGCGGAGGTTGCCCGGCGTGAATAGGCGCGTTGAGAACAAAGTGACGGGCACAGTATGAGGTAGATCGGTTTTTTCAAACGTGAATAACTCGCAAGCCAAGGAGGGAGCGCGGGAGCGCAGCGGCTCCAAGCCACGCGGCGGTGACACAAAACGAGGACCCTTCCTCCGCCCGCACCGGGCCCCCCGCCCGCAAGCAGCGGGGCGGTTTCGAGCGAACAGGACGCTGCTGCTTTGCCCGCTTTGGAAAGAAACGGAGCCTTCGCTGTCTTTTCTGCTCGCAGTTCAAAGGCGAAGCTGCGGGAATTTTTTTTTTATTTTTATTTTTTTTTCCCCCTTTGAACAAGCCATCGATTTCTAATCAAAACGGCAGCGTTTTCTTGGTAAGGAAGCTGAAACGGAGCAAGACGTTCGCGCCCCGTTTCTGTGTGCCACCCGCGAAGGTGGCTGGGCAGCTGTTTGTATCCGGCAGCGACTTCCATGCGCTCCTATCGTGCTACCGCGCACACGAAGGTGCTTTTATCATTAAAGAAATAATAACACTTAAAAAGAGCCTCTCTCCGCCGTGCTGAACGGTGCTGTTTGCCATCCAAATACCCAGCCCGCCGGCTTTTCTTCCCGGCCCCGGCCCGTTCCCTCACCCGAGGGCCGGTGGCTGTGCGAGGCGCCCCGCCGCGCTCCCCTCCCCGGGCTTCAGCCTGCGCGTCCCCGCCCCGAGCGTCGGGCGCGGCGGCTGCGAGCTGCTCCACGCCAGGACCGCGGGGCAGAGCTGGGGGGCGAGCGGGGCTCGCTCCCGGGCAGGGGGGGGCGCGGCGCCCCGTCAGCATCCCCGGCGGCTGCGGGGCGGCTGCCGCCCGGGAGGGCCCGCGGCCGGGGAGTGCCGCACGCTGCTGGCAGGGCCGGGGCTCACGGCAGGGGCTGGGGGGGCTCCCCTCGGCGGGAGCGCGGGCGACGAGGCTGCCCCCCTGGCCGCCCCCTCGGCGGGCAGCCCGGCCGGGGCCCGCCGCCAGCCGCTTGGTTTCCAAGCGCGCGTTTTGCGAGGGCGCGCTGCGAAACCGGAGGCGGGCGAGACGCGCTCGGTGGCTTGCCGCTGAAAGGGCAGGCACAAAAAGCGCCTTTCCCCACCACCGCCGCCGCTCGCGAGGGGGGGGGGGGGGCGAAAACAACAACAACAAAAAAATATTTCATTGAAACCCGCCGCTCCGCGTATGCCCGCATGGGCTGTGCGCGCAGAGGCGCTCGGAGCCAAAGTCAAAGGCAAAGGGTGGTTTGTGTCAGTGCCGGGTTTAGCTCTGCCCGCCCGGAATAAGATAAATGTAAGTGATGAAGAACTCCTGGGGCTGGCTGAACTCATTTTGTATTCAGCACTGCCCGGCCCTTTTCTCTTCCCTTTCTCCCTCTCTTTGTATGTTCAAGCCTACTTGAGTTTCTTTTTTTCTTTTGTAGAAGTTGGTTCTTTTGAAGCGGTTCGAGGCACGCCCTGCCGCAAAGGGAACTTCACGGGAGTCGGAAACACAGGCACACCGGTCTGAAACACTTACTGTACAATAGCAGGAATGTAGGAAGCCTTGAAAATGAATCTGCTCTCTAAGAAAGTGTCAAAGCTTTCAGAGGAAAACAAACTGAACTTATCCCCGTATCTTCATGCAAATTTCCACACACGCCACCCCTCTGCTCCTCGTTCCTCTCCGCTCCCCCCCCCCCCCCCCCCCAGCCTGGTTAAGGGCCGAGGCAGCAACTCAGGGTCAGGGACGTATTAGTGTTACAGAAAAATGGGTTACAAAAGGGGTGGGGGGGAGAACAGACTGGCAAAAAGCCTCCTCTATCATTACAGCCAGAGACGTTTTCAAAGCACACAAAGCACATCGGTCAGCCCTCAGCTTAATAGTACTCAGCAGACTAATTGCTCAGTCGATCCCGTTTCAAGATCAGCCGGCCACTCTGAGGGCATCACCACCGGTTAGGAAGCATTTTATTCCTTCTCTTCCTTTCCTTGCCCCACGTTTTCCCATTTCCTCCCTTCCTTTTGAAAAGCGGGGAGGGGGGCCCTCTCCCTGTCTCTCCCCTGGCTCGACCTTCAGGCCATTAAATGCACGAGCGGGTAGAGGCTTCAGTGGCGAGTGTCGCTTACCCAGGTCAGGTAGTCCTCGTGACCCACAATCTGCCCATGCCCCCAGTGAGGGGTGGGAAGGGGGATTCCTGCCCACCCGGTGACCGACCCACAGCCTGGAATGGCCAACCCCATCTAGAAGCTGCTACAGAGAGCGATAACAGAAACAGGACATCGATGCACAGCCTGATAATTTTCAGTCTTGCCTACTGCATCATCAGAATATTTGCCCAAAGCAGGCGTTCCTGTTTACATTATTCAGAGCAAGCAAGCTTAAAGCAGAGGAGGGTCCAGCAGCAAGTCCTCCCCAGACTCCTACGATCAGCGCCTGATGCTTTACTGTCAAATGTGTTCCAAATGCACATTAGAGGTGACGACTGCAAGGAACACAAGGTACCTGGGACATCCCTACGGCCTCCAGCGTCTGTGAAACCTGCTCATCTCCAGAATCATCAGGACCGCGTTGCCACTGAAGCAGACGTGCCCTCATTTCTGCAGAGCAATCTTCCCAGGCAGATCGCTACAATCACCTGATGTCATTCGCTTTGACTCTTTGAGGGTCTATAAAACTCATTCCCATTTCTTCCCTGTAAAGATCTAGTGCAGACCCGCGTGCTGGGCCTGACCCTGCGGACGCTCTCTGTTGTGTACAGTTAATTCTCGCTCAAGTACTCCCACCGCCTCCAAGAGAAATGCAAAGCATTGCTGTAACAATACTCGCCTACCTCCTGGGGTCATGGGAAGGCATAACGAATTCAGCTTTGTAATATATTTGGAAATCTTATCTATAGAATTTACACCTACATACACTTTGTCCCTTTATTTAAATAGCTGTAACTGTTACTGAAAATTTAATTTGTGCTCTTCTTTAAAAAGATAAAAAGCTTTATATTCAAGGAAGCATTGCTAATAACAATTTCCCTTTAGTCACCTTGTTTTAAACACTTTCTTGTTTTTACACTCGGCTTGGCAAGGAGTTTCCTCTAAAATCCCTAAATGCCTGCCTTCCCAACCAAGTCCCTGAGAGTTGAGGCAGGTCTCAGCTGCGGGACACTTTCAACAACAGGCCTGCAGAAAACCAAACCAAACGCATCCAGACCCAAGAGGCAGGGGTTTGCAGGGCTGTTGCCATGGTCTGGTAAGTACCGCCATCACCCCAGAAGGTCAGGGGACCCCGTCTGGAAGGCAGCAAGCGGTTTCTGCCTGTCCTAAGCTCGGGAAGTCTGAGTACAGAGGTCTGAGGTGGCTTGGTTACTGCTGCTGACAGTGCCTGTAACCCGGAGAGCAGGCAGTAGTTTGGACAGGCAGCATTTGGACTAGGGTCTGCATTACCAACTATGTCCCAGAGCTCAGCCCTTGGGGGAAGAAGAGTTAATGACTTCAAAAAAATTATACCCTGCGCAGAATTGGAAGCTTTTCCTTGCAGTGCAAGACTGCTCTAACGCAATGGAAGCACCAGGATTCTGATACCAGTGGGATCTCTTTGTGTCAGAGGCTTCATACCTTCCCCCGTCCTCCAACTCCTCATCTCTTTAATAGCGATGCTACTCCAGGTGTAGTTTTTTCGCCCTTTGCAGCAGGAATGATCTCGTTGGGCCTGTGAGTGCTCACTCGCACCACCCACAGGTCTGTCAGCTCAGTCACTCTTGAAATGAGCAACACCAGAACACTAATAACTGCCTCCTGCTTAAGCCACTGCATGTTAGAAAGCGCTTCAAGAGCAAGTGTTGTCTAGCATGCTTTCATGAGGCTGTTACTTTTTACCAATATAAATCACTTAACCAAGGAAATGACCAGTGCCAGCAACAGTTTTACAGCTCAAGAACAACACTTCATCTGGTTTAAGATCACAGAATTAACATCCATCCATCCAGACAATATATTCCCTTCAAATCACATCTGGTCACCTCCGCTTGTTCTCAGTGGTACCTGCACAAGAGCCCAAGGGACCACAAGTACTCCAGGTTTCCAGGCACATAGAATTGCTGGCATTAGGTTGTTTTTTTTTAACTGATCACCACAGCATTCCCTCTCTCACTGTCGCTTTAGCGATTGCACAGAGTACAGTTTATAAAGGTTTGCTCTGGGCAGAGATTGTAATCATAGGCTTGAAGTATAAACCAAAAATTTAGCTTGCAGACTCTCAGTACAGTAGTAACATATTTCAGTGGAGAAGTGGGGAAAAAATAACAGATGACATGTAAGCAAGAGGAAAAAAAGGAAAAATGTGACATCTTAAACAGTCTGCGTTGCCTCTCAACAGCAGTGTTACTAAAGCAGTATCCTGGGAGGGTGTTCCTTCAAACCTACCAGGCCTTTGACACAGGGCTCTTGGCAATTAGGCAGCCCTGTGCCTGAAGGAGGTTTCTTAGCAGTGGAAATGCCAGCCTGGAATTTGAACCTTTGCAGGTCTTCCGAGAAGGACTCTAAAATGCAAAGAGTAAATATTTACAGTCACAGAAGCCAAAATAATGCAGAGAACAGTGGTCCCTCTAAGGGGAGAAAAGCAAGGGAAAGGACCCAAGCCAGTGCTGATCAGCACCTCACATCAATCCCCCAGAGCAGAGTATTTCCCCACGAAAGAAACACTTGTCAGCCAAGAAAAATACTGCCTTGCCATCCACGGGAAATCCTCCTGTTTAATCCCTGACAGCAAAGAGCACGGGGGCTTCTAGGAACAATCAATTTCCAACGTAACACAGCACCAGCACAACTTTCAGGAACTACCCTCCTGAAAGGCTGCGAAAACAAACCCCTCTGAAGACATCTTCATCTGGTCTACTACCTCATACATTAGGATACCTTAAGAATTTTTAAGTACTTGTTAAAAAAAGTAGAATCCAAGTAATTATTTTGTATCTTTTTTTTTTTCCTACATGAGGTTAAGACACACAGCACAGAAAGATTTAAAAATGCTCTTAGCCAAATATTGTGTATGACAAAAATTAAGCATTTTAAGAGGCTTAAGCTTCAGGGGCATCTCAAAATGCCGAGCCATGCAAAAAACCTCTTTCCAGTCCATGGGACAAGGGACAGCTTCAGCGGAGCGTTGTTCACAGTGCGTGCCACAGGTGTCCTCATTGGTTGTGTTCAGAGACAGCGATGCTCAGTTGGAGTCTTGTAGCTCTTGGGGAGTGGGTCTCCTGGGGCAGCAGGCTTACAAAATCCTGTCTGTGGCAAGACCTGTCCCTCTGGCATACCCCCCAAGCTGCAGATCCGTTTGCTCGGGAACTGGAGAAAGACTTGCTATGGTTGCTATTTTCTGGGCAAGCAGGATGTTTTGAACTCCATAAAAGTTTTAGGAATTCCCACAGGGTGAAGCCTCAGGTTCATCTGCAGGATGCAAGAGCTATGTCGAGGCAGAAGGCGAGGCGAGACACAGCTGATGGCCTGCTGAGGCCGGGCACTTGAGAGCTTTCATCAGGAACCCCCAGTTTTCACTAGCCTGGGTGTATAGCTCTCGCACTCCATGTGACGTCCCCTGCGCGGGTCACACAAATGTCCAGTGTGAGAACCCAACTGGCTTGGCTTTGGAGGGCGGGATGGCAGGAGTAACCACTGTCCCAACCTGCCCTGATTGTGAGCACAAAACCCCACCTCTTGCTTCAGTGCACCTGTGGCATCCATACCACTAGAAATTACTTTTGCTGCAGGCCTGCGTGCATTTGCATCCCGGCAAGAGCACCGGGTGCCAACATCTTCCTGGGAAGGCAGCGCGTGAGCAATGCCCAGCAAGAGCTGCTTGGCTGAACCAAAGCCTGGTGTCTCCACGGGTCCCTCCGCGCCTCGCTGCAGGCTGCTGGCACGGGTTGGGGGGCGCTTCCCTTCTACCTCTCCCAGCGAGATGGGTCTCCCCGGCTCGGGGCACCCGCTTCAGGGGTGCAGCTGCTCGGCGGGTGCCATTTGCCAGCCGGGCTCACAGGGCCCAGGCCACGCAACCGGCGAGCCCCCCAAAGCCTCACCCTGGTGGGATGGCGGCGAAGCCTGCCGACCCGTCCCCGTGTCGTCCCCCCCCCCCCCCCCCCCCCCCCCCCCCCCCCGGGGGGGGGGGCGCCCCCGGGGGGGGGGGGGGGGGGGCCCCCCCGGGGGGGGGGGGGGGGGGGGGGGGGGGGGGAGCCGCATCCCAGCCACACCGCGGCGGGGTTTGTACGGGGATGGGGCTCCCGTCCCCCCCCCCCCCGGCCATGGCACCCCACGGCGGGGAGCGTTCGCATCGCCCAGGGCCGGCTCAGCCCGCGGTGCTCACCCGGGCCATCCCGGGAGGCTGCGTTTGGGAGTCACGCTGCTGAATTAGCACACCAAATAGGGAAGAATACGGGGCGTAAGGAACTGCCACCACCGGGGCTGCTTCCTCCCTTGGCACCCAGCGCCGCCGCAGGGTCCCTGCCCGGGGGGGGGAGCCCCCAAACCGGGGGGCGAAGGGCGCGGGGAGCCCCGCTTTGCTCCGCAGGAACGCGGCTTGTGCAGCCGGGGCTGAGCACCTCGCTGGAAGGGAGAGGCAAAAAGATGTCAAGGAGTCGAGTTTCGGGATGATGGGGGTTTTGAAGTGTTTTCCTTGGCGGGCACGCAGTGCTGGTGCCGCTCAGCGTCGGAGGATAAACACGAGTGGAAAGTTTTCTTCCCAGGCTTCTAGCTGAGGGAAAGCGCAGAGCTGGCTTTTCAGGTGGCCGGGTTTTAGTGTGAAAATGGTGGCCGCCCTGGTTCTCGGGAATCTCCCTGCTTCGCAGCCCCTTGCTATGCACCTGAAAACTTCCCACTGACTTCCAGGGGAAATTTGGCTGCTCAGGAATGCGGGATTGGGCTCAGGAATGGCAATCCCGTACAGGCGACTTAACGCGCAAAAATTTAACCCTTGAGTGGAGCTGGTCACAGGCTTAAAGCTATTCATGCATTTATCACACTGCTTCGTATAGGAGACGGCAAGCAACGCCGCTTGTTATCTTCGAAAATTATAAGGAAAAAAAACCAGTGAGGTGGTTTGGGGTTTTTTGAAACCATGCGGTTCATCCAGACACATAGCTTCTTAAGCCCTCATCCGATCTAAATCTGATTTCTGAAAGCTCTTGAAACTTGGCATCTCATTGATTCTGTGATTTAGGGCACAGTCCCACTCCCTTTAACCAGACGCGAATGCAGCCGTTTGTCATGGCAGTGAGAGGCAAGCCCAGGATTACAAAGCCCCACTGAATTCCTGCACTGTGCTCGGAACTCTGCAGGTCCTTCATTTGTGAAACCTAATTGCTGAATCTAATTTAAAAATCAGTTTACTGAAATTATTAAAACCAACCTGCTTATGGCAGCCACCGGCTGGAAAGGCAGCCTGCTAAAACGGCCTCGTTTAACCGGGGCTGGGGGCAAAGCAGAGGTGTTTCTGGCTGGGAGGCCTCCCGTGTCAGACAGCAACGGGCATCGGCAGGAGCTGCTTATAAGCTGCAGACAGAACGGCAGCAAAGCCGGGTTAATGGGTTGCCTGTGGGGCCAGGATGTCTGAACCCTACCAGGAGCTGCGGAGGCAAACAGCTTCAAGGCCAGATGTGTTAATTGGGGAGGGAGCCCCGCAGCTGCGAGGGGAGCCGCGGCCCGTGGGACAAGCACCCAGCTCCGTAATATCGCACGGTGACGCTTCACTATAGGAGCAATAACAGACCCTTTGGCTATGAAGAAAGTGCAACTGGGGTAATATTAAAAAAAGAAGCCGAGTCCCAAGGTTTTGGCAATTGCATGTTTTCCTATTATGGGTTATGGAAGCCCAGCCCTGTGCAGACAAGCCTGGGAAGGGATGAGTGAGCAGAATGCAATGTCTTTCCTAATATAAACAGATTATTTTGCATTATGGCAGATTTAGGAATGTAAAATGTTCACTCTGTAGCTAGTTAAAGGCTTACCATAATTGCTCTACTACTGCTATTGCTACAGGATTCCCTGTCTTGTCCCACTGGTGGATGTTGCTTGGCTTCCAGACTCTGTTTGCAGGGGGTTGCTGGAGACGGAAAGGAGGAGATCTGAGGACAGATCCTCCGTACATGGTGCCACAGACACTTGCGTTGTACAACAGTTCATAACTCACTTAATCCAGGCTGAGAACACGCCTTAGAAACACACAGAATCCAAAACATGAAAGGGAGCCTTTGCCTCCTCCCTCTCCAGGTGAGCAGCTCTTTGGGCAGCACGGGAATACGAGACGGGGGAAAAACCTCGCTGGAGCGAAGCCAACGGCAAAACATCACTGGATGTCAGAGGATTTGGAGTTTCACCCGAGACGGTACCGGCTGAGCACTGAGAAAATTCCCATTGCCTGGACCTGCATCTCAAAATGGAGGCCTCAAGCCCCGCGACGGAGGGGGCGAATGTGTTCCTAGAATAAGAAACCCAGCCACTGTCTACTACGCACAAGTGAGATGCTTTGCAACCCAAGGTCAGAACTCTAGCTTCCAGCAACCCGAGTATCTTGCGCGGAAAGACAGAGGGAGGCACAAATTTAGTTACCAACTCATGCGTCAATACGAGATCAACCCAAAAAGCAGAATCCAAGCACTCCCAGAATTCGGACAGGAATACTAGTTGGGGCTTGCAAGCAGGTCTGCGTGTTCAAATGGATAGTCAAAGGCAACCTGGCTTCTTTTGTCAGAGAACCACGTTCTTAACTCTGCCAGCAGCGCTTCAGACTGTCTGACGTTTCGTGTGGTATCTTTTTTAAACACAGAATTAAAGGGGGGGAAAAAAAAAAAAAATCCTTAACCCAGTATCTTTAGGGCTTTTGTTTTGGTTTTGCAACTTTTCTGTTTCTGAAAAGAGCAAGCACCAAATAATCTGGTGATGAGAGAAGGAAAAATATATTTAAGCAAGGAAAAACATGCTGCTACAGTAAAACAGTGTCGGGTTCTATTAATTCAGTTTTTCATTGTCTGATATCTGCAGGCACAGTGGGCTTTTTGGTAGACCTCTGAGCTCTGTTTTCTAACAGAGGCAAAGCCCAGGGCCTGTCGGGAAGAGGCAGCGCTCTCATTGTTGTACACCTCAAAGCGAGAATATAATCCTCGTGCCTTCAGAAGGGCCAGGACCGAACCCCAAAACAACAGCCCGGGCTTCCTTTAGAAGGGTGAGCAAAGCTCAGCCAAAGCCTCGTTAGCGCACGGCTATGAATTATTCCCTCGCTTAGTGGCCGATCACACCACATTAATATCGTGGGCACATTCGGCTTTGTTAGCAACACTGAATTCCACTGCGGCGCTAACGAAGAACTGGTCCTCATGTAAGACACGGTATCTCCGGGATGTGTCTGTTCTGCTATGCAATGATTTCCTTTTGTCAAGAGCATTATGAGATTACTAACTGCAAAATATTTAAACACAACACAAGGGGGAAAATGCCTCTCTTTTGGGGAAGTTGCACGAACACACAGGAGCGTAATTCCAATGCAAACCAATCCATGTGGGCAATACCGAGCATCTGCCCTTGGTGTGCGGGCCAAGGAGGCACCGAGCTTTGCTCCAGAAGTTGGGTCTGGGTCTGGGGGGGGAGAGGTCCCGGCAGTCCCTGGTTCCACCCGCAGCGTCGCGCAGCGCTCTCCCAGCAGCATCACGGTATACCTGCCGGATTAGGGGAAACTGGATCCTTTCCAGCTCCCTATCAGATTTCACAGGTAGCAAACCCAAGAATAACAGCAGGTTCATTTGTATTATTTCGGAAGCACCCCGGCGAGGCCGAGGGCAAGCCTGGGAGTCATCAGGCAGAGCAGGTGACTGCCGCACACCGCGTCCCGGCACACGGTAAGGAAGGGCTTCTTGCCCAGCCTCTCCCCCCCGCCCGCATCGCAATCGAGCTCAATAAAATCCAAAAGAAGCAGGGAAAGAAATCAAGTTACAGCCAGATGCATTGCGCTGAATCAAAAACCACAGTGACCCACAAAACAAATTTCCTGAAGCTAACTTCTAGTTCAGCCTCAAGAGCATCTCTCTACCTGCAGAAATGTCTCTCTAAGGTTGCACGTCCCTCAATAACATCAGCAGTAGCCAAATAAATGATAAAGACTGTGGGGGGTGAAAAAATGCCGAGTCTAACCTGTACCTACATCTGAGAAAAATCTCTACTGTTGTTTTAAATTTCAGAGCAACATGAATTCCACTCTGAATGCCCCACAGGTAAAAAGTGTAACCGGTCCCAATCACCACATCCTGTTCTAACGCCCCTCTGCCCGACTATTTTTGTGCAAAATATCCAAGTTCTTCCAAAACTAAATCAATTCCAAAGGAGATCCAAAGCTTTCTGAAATGATCAGGATTCTTTCCACAGATTTTGAACTGTTTTCAGCCTGGTCTGTTGAGTCATTAACCATTTGTAGAAGTGGAAGGGCTGATTTAGCACGCAGTTAGGGTTTGAGAACACGTACACAGAAACCAGTAGGATTTTCCAGAGTCTTCAGTGCTGCCCAAGCTCCTCTCTCACTGAGGTCAGCAGAAGTGCTAACACTCGGTGGTGTTTAAAATTCCCCCATGCTGCTTAAATTCAGCCACATGAATCCTCCAGTGCTGGAGAAGGCTGCACATCCCCATGCAGAGCCTGATCCTCGCCAGTTCACACACGAGCAATGTCATACGCCTGCTGGTCTTGGGGGGATTTTTCCTCAGTGCCCACTTCCACAATGTCAAGAATAATTTATAGGAATCCCATACCAAGAAGTGTTACCCATCGCAGCTTGCTCGCATGTATTCTTCCTAACGGATTCTCTACTGCCCCTTGCTGTGGATGCCTTGGGTTCGTTATATTCCGAGCCGTCTCTTTTTCCTTTATTATTGTATCGTTATGTGAAGTAAAACTCACTAATGATTTTAAATAAGCTTGTGTCTTCTGCTTCACCAGTGCTGACAGACAAAATGTCACCTATCGCTGCCTTTCTGAGAAGAACTTGCTATTCTCTCTCAGGTGCATAATCCTCGCCCAAAGTAAAGAGTATGTGCGGGTTTGTTTGAAATGATTCGGTTTCATTATGCTGCTACAAGTGGTGCTGACAGCAAAACCACTTGCTTGCCTAAAATAAAATGAAACAGAAAGGATTTCTTTTCTTGCACACGGATACCTTACGGCATTTGGTAGTTACACAAGTGATCTCACGCCCCCAAATTTCACTCCATTTCTACCAACTCAACAACAAACTTCCAGCGTTATTGCGGACAACGTTTTTAATTTTCACGTATTAGTAAACAGCTCTCTTGCCTGTTCATTACCGATTCTGTGATGACTAAATTCTACCTCAAAGGCAAATTGGTCTTCCTTCTCCTTGATGACAGTCTACAGGAACCCGGTAGGCAGAATTTAGTCCCAGCTTGTCCAGGACATGGGTGAGTTTGAGAAGCCTACCATTTCTTAAAGGAAAATCACAGATGAGAGCAATAACCAGAAGCAATCCTTTCAAACTTTCATAGTTATAATTTAAAAAAAAAAAAAAAAAGGTTCTCAACTATTTATGAATTAGGGAGAACATTTACTTCGGTGATTGCCCTCTTAGTGACATTAAACTAAAATATTTCCTCTTGCAAAGGAGAAAACCTCAGCGCTGGCTGTTCCCTGAGGATGCTCATCTTGCTCCTGCCACCACGCCAGTCAAGTGGGAAGAGCTCAACGGTCTGCAATGAAGGGGCCGGTGCGTACGGGGTTTGTAAGATGCCGTGCGTGCAGACCCAGCTGCTCAGCCATTATGGTCATCGGTATTTGGCCCTTTGCCACCAGCTGACAGCCAAGCAGAAAACAAAGCATAAGGGTTAAATCACATCTACTTATAGACCAAACGTGCTGGCCCAAGGCGTGCTGCAACACTGGCCAAGAGAAGCAAGAGCGCAGGGAATTAGCCTTTCACCGCAACATTGGCAGTCAGGAAGCTGATCGTGAGGTAATTCCTCTGAACTAGGTATCCAATAAATTGTTCATGAAACCCAGCACGGTTCTTCTGCAGTACCACATCCTCATCATACACCCGATCCAGGGGGAGCTAAAGTTTTTGTTAAAAATATGCGCTGCCTAGGTAAAAATCAATCAGCCTATTCAACACCCTTCTTTTGCCCAATACTCCCTCTCTTTGTCTCAAAAGTTAGCTTTGGCAAAGTAAGCGCCCTTCTGGCAAAGGTAGAACGTGGCCTGCTGACAACAGGCACGCGTGTATTACCTTCTGCATAGGTTGATTGGGGTTTTTATTTATTTGCTAACCAGTTAATTTTTTACGTGGCACTTGAAAATCTGAACAAGATACTCAAAGGGGACAAGGACCATCTGGGGAACGTTCCAGCTCCAGACTAGATAGCTCTGGGCTTTGGTGCCATAGAAGACTCTGTGGAAATACTAACTAGCAGAGGCAGGAGACTCCAGCCACTCTGCAACTGATTTCCTACAGCGTACACAGGGAACCTTCAGAACTGATAAAAACCAACGGCTTCTGACTTTCCATCAGAAAGCATCTGATCAGAAAGGTCTGATCCCGTGCAGACCATTTCATAGAGTACCTAACCGGGCACTCTCTGTCTACCCCTCCTGCAGATTCAGAAGAGCACCCAAGCACTGCTACGATTCTTTATGTGAAACAAAACTGCAATATAAATTCAAACCCCCACGTGAACCCCATCGGTTCAGGATTACAGGAGAATGACGTATCTTGACCAGGGTACTCTACTTTTCCAGATACTCAATTATATAAGACCATTAAATAGATAAAGAACATTCAGTTCACAATCACAGTCCCAGGTTACAATGGAAGGAGTAGTAATACAGACATCTGATATCAAGAAAGGTACACACGGGTAACGAGAAGATGTGCTCTTGTGCTTACACATCCCATTCATCACTTATTGAAGAACACTCACAGGAGATCACATCGGCTTCTCGTTAACATCAAGAACCACCGAGCTCTCTGTGCCTCACCCTTTCCTCTCCCTCCGCCGCCCAGGAGGCAGGCAGGCGCGGGTGCGAACCCGCTGTTGATTTTTAAAGCCAAGCAGCAAGCCACGGCCGAGTGGCTCGGCAACGGGTCTGAGTTAACGCCGCGATCATCGCGAGTCCCGTAAGCGCGGCAGAGCGCCGCTGCGGCTGCTGCGCGGCCAGCCCTGCCCTCGCACCGGGCGGCAGGAGCCCAACGCGAGAGGAGCTGCTTCTGCCCGCCGACCACCGCCGGTCAGGGTGAAGAGAGCCCAGCCGGCTGCTGGAACCAGTGGCACCAGCAAGGCTGCGGCGTGGGTGGTGGAAAGACCGCAGTGCCCCCGCTGCAGTAACAGCCGGCCACGTCAGGAGCGGTAACGGCGAAGAGATCGTGTAGGACCGCAGAGAGAGGCTCGGGTGGGGTTGGGCCGCAAGAACACACACGGTGATGCCAAACCAGTTCAGGAAAACAGGCATTTGTTTGTCAGAAGTAGATGGACAGCACAGTAAATGCAAAGTACACTACTGTAACTGTAAATCGATGCCCCTTTACTTGATTTCACCATTAAAACGACTAAAACCTGGTAGTCCCAAATAATTCAGAGCATGGAATATAAGTAAATCTTAATT
>BOSO01003192.1:0-77184 GCA_018403395.1 Gorsachius goisagi | reverse complement strand
GGGGAGGTTTAGATTAGATATCAGGAAAAATTTCTCCACCGAAAGTGTTGACAAGCACTGGAACAGGCTGCCCAGGGAAGTGGTAGAGTCTCCATCCCTGGAGGTATTTGACGGACAGGTAGATGTGGGGCGTATGGATATGGTTTAGCGTTGGACAGGTACAGTTAGACTCAATGATCTTAAAGGTCTTTTCCAACCAAATGATTCTATGAATTACAGAGGGATCCCAGGAGTACTAACTCACGGAAAGGAAAAAGTCGACCTTTGCTACAGTGACCTAATGATAGTCTCTAATAACTCAATTATATGGTATCTTACTTATTCTTTTTTATTCTGCAGTTTTCAGCCTGGAGCAGACACCCAAAATTGCCTTAACTGACAACAACAGATGGATAGCAATTGTTACTTCTGTGCTTATGCATCCTTTGTTCACCCTTGTTTTACACCAAGATCACTGGCAGTACAATGATGAGGGTAACCCAAATTAATTTCAGGCTAGAAAAGATTAAAGAAAGAAACAGGAAAATCCTCAGAGACTGAATAGATTTCTTAAAAGGTCAAATCCTGGTAAGTCAATGTTTTAATAATTTCTAAGACAATTCTAACTAATCCAGTTCTATTATTTTGCTATCCTGCCCATACTGACATAACTCCAAGTCAAAGGGACAACCAAATTCCCAGGGACAACCCTATCCCAGGCAACAGGGTGTAACATTCTTGATGTGGTTTAATCTCTTCCTTACACCAGCTCATGGAACTCCATCCATAACTTCTGAGATAGAAGTTATAGGTCATTCTATAACATGTAGAACTGGAATAGGCCCCTGCCAGAAAAGGCATCATTTTGATATGAAAGCTTCTGGCAAAGGGAATCAACCACACAGTTCTCAAAACTGTTTCATTGCTTCTTGTACTATTCATTAAAAACATGGACATGTCCCTTGTATTCTACTTTATAACTGCAACTTTAAGCAAATCATCCCATTTGATCTGTGATGTGGTCAATATGGTACAATCTCTTAGTACAATGAGAATCCTCAAAACAAATAGGAATAGCAAACTTTTTCAAACAACAAGAACTACGTGTTCTTGTACTAATTTTCTTCTTGAAGGATATCCTAATTCCACCTTCATCTGAAATTCTTCAAGGCAACCTTAAACAAACACAAAGAAACCCAACAAAAACAAAAATTAAGAAACCCAAAGATTCATGTTCTCCTCACTCGCTTCCCACAATTGATGATAACAGTAGCATGGAAAGCAAATATGCCTTACCAAGTTCTGTTGTGTAGGTTTTTCCTTCCGAAGGTAAAGGGATGAATTGATTAGAGAAAAAGTTGCTTCCATAACCCAGTACAAAACCTTCTAGTTTGGTGTTTTGACTTGGTCGAAGATACCTCATACAAACGGTGTCATCTGTTGCATTGATCTGAACTTTCAGACTCTGCCTTTTCACTGGGGAAAGAGTAAAAAAAAAAAAAAAAAAAAAAGAGAGAAGATCAGAATGTATTGTCTTGTAATCATATATTCAGTAACGGAATATGACAATGTAATAATATAGGGCTGTTTAATTTGCCAGTTGCAAGCAACTGAACAACTGCTTAAAGGTGGAGTCTCCTGGAAACTAAGTGAATTTTAAAAAGTAAACTAACAGTCATGTAAAATTGCGGTTTCCAACATGTCAGTTTTCCATAAGTTTAATACTCTCATTAGCTGTAACATCTTCTACAACTGCAGTAGTAGAAAAGTGCATGAAGTAACTGGAAAAAATGCAAGTATTTGTTTTTCTTTAAATGTGGGAGTTACAGTAGTATTAACCATCTATAGGACTCAGGTGAAAAACTTGCAAGGTTTTTTATTTTTAATTAGTAAAAAATTTGAACTTTTAACATTAAGTTAACCACAATGCAAAATTAGGGTAGAGGATAGATAGTAGCTAGATCCAAATAAAAATGCTACAACTTTGGGGGTTTTGTTTTTCTTTTTTCCTATGTTGGGCTGGAAATGTAATTTTCTAGTTGGAATTACACCAGGACACCTAACCAACATATATACTTTACTCAAAATTGCTAAGAAACTTTTTTTAAACATTCATTTTTATGCTTTCCAGGGGAGCAGCACATAAAGCAAGAAACATCTTGAATATCCATCTACAAAAATTTAACTTATAACAACACAGAATGACTTCATAATAGAATAATCAATTTTTCAGGTTATAAAAAGATGTTTCAACTTTTCTTGGTGGGGTGAGGGAAGACTGGCTTTTCCTTCCTTGGTGCTTACAACTTTAATATACCCTTATCACTGTTAGTCTTATCATATTTTCAGAATTGCTGAAGGCCAATGCTTAAAAAAAAAAAAAAGAAGTAATGACTTTCCCCCAGACTTACAACACTGGCACTACAACAGTACATTTTGTGTTGTTATTTCTCTTCTCATTCTTGAAATATAAATTTTTATTCCAAACAGATTTTAAGGCTTCTCTCCAATCATGAGAGCTGAAATTAACTTTTCAGAAAAAAACTTAAATTTGCACAAAATCATCTAACTTTGGGAGGTAAATCCCAAAGAAAAACAATGAGAGATGTATGACCTGTCATTAAATAAGAGGGTAGAATGATACTCACTTCCTTTTCTTTCTTTCATTCTCTCTCCCTTCCTTTCTTGCATTCTCTGTCTCAGTAATTGCAGACTGATATTCAAAGTTTCCTTAAACAAGTACATATTGATTCTCTGGTATCACGCCAGCCTACCCTCCAATTTTTTTGGAGAAATTCTAATGACTATCATTGCTGAGAGGCCACAATCCCCAATCTGTGAAGATGATTTAGTAGTCCTGTCGAGCACCTGCAGTTGTCTGCACGCTGACTGTAAAGACCTAAGCCAAATGCTTTATGCCTCTTCTCTTCATAGAAAGAAGCATACAAGTAAAACTGATGGAAAACATGTGCCTCCAATGAGACTATTCCTTTATCTAAAGACTGATCAAGTAAAAGCTCTCATCCAGGAAACCGTCAAAATTTTCCAAAAGCAACTCTGCCAGGTTGCAGAAGACTGCAAGCATTCTAGAAAACTCAACACTGACATTTTCAGCAGTACAATACCATGACATGGTAAGGGGTGGCAGTTGCTTCCTTATCTGGGAGACATTCTAACTTCTTTTATTTTCAGTATATGAAACTGCTGCAGGCGTACAGTTTCAAATATCAACAAGGCTCCAAATAGCAGAAAACAGGAAAAAAACCCAACAGACTTCAAACCCCTCTAATATGCTTCATAAAGATGCCTAGTAAAAAGCATTCCATGCCAACAAAGCTTAGGATTATTACCTCTGATTGACCATGAACTAGATTTGTTGAAATTATATCGTCTTCAAAACTCTAACGTAACTTTGGAGAACTCAGCATAAATTAAAGGATGGTCTCCTGGTCTCCACTGAATATTCATGTCTAAGAAGAAAGCAAGACTTACAGTACTTGATTCAAATATGAGATAATAATTTGATTTCTGTATTAAAATTCTTAATCAGACCCAAAACTGGATTTTAAAAAATTTTAGTGAAGATCTATTTCAAATTTAAATTTACGATTATTTATTTATTTACACAGTTGTTTCTATATGTCTCTCAGTTAAACTTTACATTAATTTGAAGACCTAATTCTAATTCAAGATTGAATTTAACTGAGTTTGGTTCCAATTAGATAGGTACTGTATAACTAGTTAATTATAGTCACAAGGGGTCTTGATTTTATTTAAGTCTAAAACCTGTCAGTGAAGTTTCTAAAAACAGAAAGTCTAAATGGAATCCCAAGACAGCAACAACTTTGAGGTAGGTCCCTTTAGACCTTTTCTTCATAGCTAGCACATCAAAACCACCCACAGAGCTTTTAAACTCAAAGCCAGTTCTAGCAGAACATAAACAGGAATAATGTATTTTTAAAAATAGAGAGTAAGGCAGAACAGAAGAAAAGGAGATTAACTTAAAATTTAAAAAAATAAAACCTTGTCCTCCCCACACTGCCTTGACAGGGCAGGTCTTTTCCCCCTAGTTCACTTTTAAGCACAGAATCCTTTCAGTGATGGCCTGGATGGCAACAAATACTACAGAGTCCCTGCAGTGTTTAGGAAAAATCTTTCTTTTCTTCTCTATCTGGTTACAGGAACTGCTCCATGCTCTTCTTAACATAACTATCTTCTACCCCTTCTGTAAGTTCATTGCTTACTATTTCCTTCTCTCCACACAGCAGAAGTTCCCCTAGCTGAGAGGGCTCAGTTTATCTCCACAAGGGTACTCTTCTCCCCTTCCTCTTGAAGGTGCCTGACCCAAAGAGCAGCACAGAGCAAGGAAGACAAACAGCCTTGTTTGCTATCATTTAGCTGTACCTTTTTAAAGGAAAAGATCTGTGCTAAAGCAACAACACAGGTGCTACACTTCATAAGACTAAACCACATTCCCTTCCATGGGCTGTGTGCATTCCAGAATCACAGAAATGCAGGGATGAGTTTTAACTTGTGAAACAATAACTGTCAGAGGCTGACCACTTTCTGGAAGCGTATAGACAGAAGTGGAGCAATCAAGGCCACCACCGATAAGTTTTTCTATCCGAGGCAACGAAGGTTCCCAGCTGAAGTTAGAATTTGAGTTTGCTGGGAACCATAGCTGTTGAGTGAAAGCACTTGGGTTCCAGAGAGTGAAAGGCTACACAGGAGACAAAAATCAAAGAACGATGAGGACAGAAGGAAGCCATCAAGCACAGAAAGTGCTCTCTGTCATGGCAAAACTATCAATGCATTGGTATGGACTCTTGGTATGGACTCTTTGTAGGGAATGACATCTCTCCTCAAAGCAGGTCAGTGCGCTAGTCATCAGTCCAGCTCTTCTGCCTGCCAACAGATTAACACTCCAAGATCTTTCCAGGAGCCCTTGCACTCTTCCAACGCCTCACTTTTATACCCAGCTACACACAGTATACTTCTTAGCATCATAAATACAAACACAGAAAGGTGTAAAGAACCCTCTTTTGTTATAGCTGAGTACGTTATAAAGAAACAGTTCTTAAAGAATTAAAAAAAAAGTTAAAATGTTCCAGACTCAAGAAGGTCACAGGAATTCAAAGGAGACCTGGACCCTTATGAAAAAATTCAAGCATTTCCTGAATCTGTAAGGAAAAGGCAGCTTTGTGCAGGAGACTGTAAACCCAACTCTGCTACCCTGGTCCGAATTAAAAACAAACAAAAAAGCCTCCCATGAACATGTAACAAAATGCAACTCATGTTAAGGCCTATGAGGAAGGCCCACGTGGTCACTTGGAATCCTTGGAGCAGACAACAGGTATACAGGGAGGGCACAGCAGTGCAGAGGGGCCTCTGCAGCCAACCGAGGAGAGCTCAGCACGACATGCTGTACAGACATGGCCAGTCTAGTCAAGAAAGGACCAGCCTGGAGCAGTAGAGGTATAAAGGACTTTCTATCAATTAGCTTGGTAAATGGGGACTAATCTCAGGAGCACATTAGCAGAATAGATTTCACTTGTGTTGATCTCTCAGTATTTTGAGCAACTAACAGGGAAATCAGGCATTCCCATTCTGAGTAATGTATCTTGGCCACCACTCAGATAAATGTTCATTAAACATGACTGAATAGACAAGGGAAGTCACAGGAACTTGACTGCTATGATAGTGTGATAAGAATGTATTTGATTTTGAGATAACAACTTTGTCATATTATGATTTTAGAATACCATTTTCCCCACCATCTATTTGATGAAAGAGTCAAACGATAAACTAGATGCCCTCTAAATCCAATGGAAAGAGATTCAGAAAACACCTTACAAACAGAAAAGAACACTTGTGGGCATAGAGCAAGGCAAGGCTGAATATTCCTCATATCCACTTGTATCAGCTTTTGGCATGTGTTATTGAAACTCTGGTCTTAAGTATTTGCATTTGAAGAGTAATTCTTTTACATTGAGGCCACCTTCAAATGAAAGATTCTGGGACTCACAGCTACCTCTGAAAAACAATCTTTCCCTCCCAGCTTGCCAACAGAAATTCCACACTAATCTGCAAGTATTCTCTTCAACAAAAGTCAACTGATGGCCAAAACCAGCAGGACAAACCGTGCACAGCATATCTGGACTAAAAGCACTATGTTAAGTGCATCAGACCACTTGCAGTGTTAGAATCACTCTGGGGAAAGGACTCTTCACCGATAAGGGAAAATACTTTTAAAGACAGCTTAATGAATCAGCTGCATCATAAGGGTACCAGCCACCATTAGCTCTTCAGAAAGAAGAAAATGGCTACAAATGGGAGCACCATAGTTTGGCCAGTTGGAAAAAATAAGTGGTCACCTATAGGCAACAGGAGCCAAGAGCAAATAAACATTGAAAAGTGTGAAAAATTTAGCTCTAAATTACCTAACTGAAATTTACATCTTTAAAATGTGAAAGCAGTTATGGAAAATAATAAAAATATTCAGCTGGACACTTGTTCAATCTTTGGATCCACCAGGGGTTATGTGAAGCATCTTCTTATCACTTTAATTAATCATGGAGTAACAGAGGAAGAGAGAGGAGAATTCATAAGCATGCTACCATCTCTTATTCATACCAGCTAGTTCTAACTGGTGGTTCATATTCAGCTACAAGACAAACACAGAAGTCCAATTTTCAACTTCTACTTTCACGGCAAAAGTTCAGTCAAAGCCCATTGGTTTAGGCTATTTAATAACTGGAGAGAAGTAAGGAATAAACAGAAATGGCTCACTGGGCTAGTTGCATTAAAGCAGTATTTGTTCAGCAATTCAGTGTTGGGGACAGTGGTATTTCCAACCTATAAAAGCAAATAAACCCACCTGAGAGGTCACTTCCTAAAAGAGAAAACAAACAAATTTTCTTTCAGTAATGGAGAATTAAAGCCTTTGAAATTCTGTGTCCCATGCCCCATTATAACATTACAATATTGTTGGTAACAATAGATGTTGAGTTAGTTAAAATTGCCAGCTGGTTTGATTTTCCTCTGTTTCAAGGAATGTGAGAGAACTTGGGTGATGAGGTGACTGGAATTTGAATTAACTGGCTCTTTTCTGTTTCTACCCAAACCCCAAAAATATAACTTGGCCCTGTCAAATAAAGTATCTTCAGCTGAAGAGCACTCTATTTCTCTCTCCAACTTAAGAAGATATGTCAACAGCTGGCTAATAATTTATTAACTAATAATTAACATATTCAGAAGTAACCTTGAGGTGTTGATATAGCACCAAACTTCAAGAATGAAGCACAAATGAAATAAAATAACCATTTTCTGTTTTGAAATAAATTCACCTTGGCAACTTATATTTTTTGAGCTACCTGTTTGCCTGCTTCACTGAAGGTCACTGAAGGCTCAGCAAAAGCAATACTGGGACAAGATGTTACTTCCACTTACTCTACAATTCGGCTGGTGCACTTTAAGTGTGTATGTTCTCTTGCAATCAGACACAGTCCTAGTTTTTTTTTTTTCCATGGAGTGAAAAGTCTTGAACTCTGCCCTACAAAACTAGAGGGTGAATACAGCTGTACTGTATTACAGCAAATTTGGCTTTGTCATCAGAATTCCTTTTGCCTTACATTGAAATTATTTGTTTTTCACCTTTTCAAATATTTTAGAGGGCATGAAGGCAAGACCCAGCACTGCCTCCCAGAGTGCTAGACAAATGAAGCATGCCTTAAGAAAATACATTAACACCATGTATTTGTGAGCACCACCTCACTTATAATATTCAAATTGTTCACAGCAGTGTTTTCATTTTCCAAATGTGGTGCTGTAGTACCACCAGCCAAGATTTCAATGACAATCTAACACTCTGCAGCTTTTATTTTCGCTATTCTATATTTTTGTATTTTGGCTCCCAGACACAGAGAAATACTGGTTGTCTGGCTCAAAACCAAATATAGCTTATAATGGGAAACATTTAAAAATAGTTCTGTTTCTATGCAATAGAATAAACAAGACAAACTTCTAAGCCACAACCATAGAAACGCAGAATAATTTAGGGCGGAAGGGACTTAAGTAAGTCATCTAGTCCGACCCCTGATCAGATCAGGTTGCCCAGGGCCATGTCCAGCTGAGTCTTGAACACATCTGGGCAACCTGTTCCAGTATTTATCATCCTTGTGTTTTAAAAAAAAAAAAAAAAAAAAATCCTAATATCTAACTGAATTTCCCATGTTCCAACTTGTGCCCAGTGCCTCTTATCATATTGCTGTGCACTTCTGCAGAAAATCTGTCCGTCTTCTTTTTATCCTTCAGTCAGGTAGCTGTGGACAATGTTAGACCACCTTTCTCATCACAGATTACATGAAACACCAATGCTCCTAGTTACAAAATGCACATTAATAAATACACTGAATAATGAAAATAGGTGCCATATAGACTAAAGAGCAACAAAGAATACCTTATTAAGAGACAGTAAGCTAAAAGCATTGCACATAGCTTTGTCATTTGCACCTGAAGTTCCACAATAAAAGATTTTTTCAAAATATTATTATGACTACACTCTGTACACAAATCAAGGTTACTTCAGAAAAATAGGTTTTCAACATGCAGCAGTTAACTTTGTCAAACACGTACATGCAACTTTATCTACAAAAGTAGCCTAACTCATAAGCTTTCAGGATCTCTTTGCTCAGGCACCTTCCAAAAAAGATGAACAACAGTAATGTTATTCTTACCAATGGATCAACATTTATTACACTGAGATCCTCCAGCACATTTTTAGGGATGAGCAATCAGAAAAGTTTCAGCAGTACAATTCCTGTTCCAGTCCTAACACTCTCCTTAACCTGAGTTTCTCTGCCTCCAGACTATCAATTCTGTTAATTTCAAAGCCATCCTGTTGGTTCAAGGAGCAGAAGCAATCATTTCATTTTGAAATACTACATTTTCACTTACAATGACACTGTTTAATTCAGAAATGGTAGATTTTTTCTTGTTTTGACTATTGCACTTGATAGATAGGATGAATAAATCTTGTTATTTTAAGCCTTATTATCAAGGCTTATTACTTTATCAATAACCAGAAACTAGTAATTGATTCCACCTTATTAAGTTTCAAAGTTAGCACCTCTTTTTGACTCCCACTGTAACTGAGAAAGTAGATGTGATAGCATGGTAAGCAGAACCTGTCCTATGACTTGCAGTAATTTAAAAGAGAAGACATCACCAAAGAAAGATCCAGACTACCTAAATTCCATCTAACTTCTGATATATAGTAAGAGAGTTGGATGCTTCTGAGGAGAATCTATGTGTTAAAGAAGAAGACACCTTATGACAGCCAACAGGAAATACAGAATTTCAATTAAGTCTCTCTGGGAAATAAACTAGAACAAGCTGTAACAAGCTAACTTCAAGTCCAGAAAAAAAAAAAATAAAATCTTATTTTCATGTAACACTCCATACTGTATTTTCTAGCTTCTCTCAATGCTGAAAGAAATCTTTTCAGCCAGTACAACCACAACAGAAATACTTGGTCCATTTACTTGTTTTCAGAACTTGCATTTAACGACCTGGAGTTGCCAGGTCGACATTCTGCCACCAGTTGTGCTACAGGAATAATCTGTTGGAATTCCACCCTCACTACTTGCCCAACTCAGAATAAAGACACTTCCAAGAGATTTTTAAATTAATTCCTTCTTTTTTGTGCCTTTGAAATACCTTTCTTTGAAAGATGGCAATTTTTTTTAGGCATATCAACATTCCTAACAGACTGCACACAGCAAATAAGAAAGCATAAATTATTCTTCCCCTCCATACTTCTTTCATATCATGGGGAGATTTTGGAAATTTCATCGCTAATAGAAATTCACTACAAAACAAGTAAAAATATCTCATATATCCAGTAGGAAAACCCCTCAGTACTGGCGTTTGGCTGAAGGCATTAACTCACTAAGACCTCCATAGGAAGAGAGATATTGTGAGGGCCCAGGCTCAGCCCCATCCCTTCCAGTGCCCTTTCTCACAGCAGTCTTTCAGGATTACTGAGACTTCTTCCTTCAGTTGCAATGCATATTTAGTTTTACTAATGTTAATCTGAATATGCTCTTTGCTTTTAATGGGTATAAACTAAATAGATACTCCTCAGAGAAACTTGTTGCAGTATTTATATGAAAAAACTATACAGTTTTTAAAATTTTGCCAATTTCTCTCTAGTGATCAGTAGAGTTCAGAACTGAGTTAATAATCTATAGCTCACTATTTAGGATCCGTAAGAACAAGGTAGAGGTAAAGACGTAGTTATCAGCAATTCCAGCCTCTACATATCTACATAAAGCAATACACAAAAGGGAACCTTTTGGGGATCTTATAAATGCTTATAAATATGTTAAGGGTGGATGTCACAAGGACAGAGCCAGATTCTTCTCAGTGGTGTCCAGCGACAGGACAAGGGGCAATGGGCACAAACTGAAGCATAAGAGGTTCCAGTTGAATATGAGGAAGAACTTCTTTACTTTGAGGGTGACAGAGCATTGGAACAGGCTGCCCAGGGGGTTGTGGAATCTCCTTCTTTGGAGATATTCAAACCCCGCCTGAATGATGTCCTGTGCAACCTGCTCCAGGTGAACTTGCTTTAGCCGGAGGGTTGGACTAGATGATCTTTGGAAGTCCCTTCCAACCCCTGCCATTCTCTGATTCTGTGAATTTATTACTTATATGCTGGCATCTCTCCCACCTCTTTTCAGATCATTCAAGCATTTCTTTCAAGTTTCACTTCCATGCTTTTTCACTATCTCCCTCACAAGGCTCCTTCTACATGTTGGTTTGAAATTATTTTTTATTGGATTAAGTACAGTAACTGTCCTTATCTTTAGGGTACAAAGATGAAAAGAGCCTGGATTTAAACTCAGGATCCCACTTCAGTGGTCCAACCCCCATTTCCAGCTTTCATTCTGCAGCTCATTTCCCATTATCTGTTAAAATGGCAAACAAAATTGAAAATAAGCAAGAAAACTGTTGCTTGAGAATAACCAAGTTGCAGCTCTGATGGAAAAAGGAACAGGAGTTAAACTTCTGAAAACTTCTTTAGACAGAGTTCAAACAATTTGTCCCTGGCTCCTGTCATAAGATATTGTTTAATTTTCTTTTAAATCTTAGAAAATTCCACTCCTTTCTTTGCCCAGTCAGTAAACTTAATTGTGTTTAAAGGTCAAATATGTGTGCTAAATATTTAATTTAAATAAAATCCATCATCAAACAATCTAACAGTTTTGAAGTATAGGGACAGAACAAAGCCTATCCATTATTTTCAATGCATAATGCCCCCTGAAACTCCTTCAGACTGAACCATTTTTGATAGATATTATTTCTCAAATCAAGAGCACACAAAAACCAAAACTTAAAAGGACATTATTTATCCATGAAAAAACACTTTGTTAATACAAGGTGCTGGATTCATCTAGGATAGAGTTAATTTTCTTCCTAGTAGCTGGCATGGTTCTGTGTTTTAGATTTAGGAGGAGGATAATGTTGATAACACACTGATGTTTTAGTTGTTGCTAAGCAGCGCTTACCCTAGCCAAGGACTTTTCAGCTTCCCATGCTCGGCCAGGTGCACAAGAAGCCGGGAGGGGGCACAGCCAGGACAGCTGACCCCAACTGGCCAAAGGGGTCTTCCAGACCATAGGACGTCATGCTCAGTATATAAACTGGCTGAGGGCAGCGATCGCTGCTCTGGGCCGGGCTGGGCATCGGTCAGTGGGTGGTGAGCAATTGCATTCTGCATCACTTATTTTGTATATTCTGTATTATTATTATTATTGTTGTTGTTTTCCTCTGCTGTTTTATTAAACTGTCTTTACCTCAACCCATGAGTTTTACTTTTTTTTCCCAATTCTCTCCCCCATCCCACTGGTCTTTCCAACCCTGGCTCCTTCTCCTGGCCAAGGAAATAGGTCCAAGGCAACTCCACCCAGGCTGGGCTATGAAGAAAACTGTATCTGGGCCAAAGAACCTGACAGATTCTGCATAAAGATATTCAATAAAGGCATGTAGATGACTGTAGGGAACAAGAAAAGTCCACCAAGTTTTCCAGGTCTAACTCCCTTTTAGGCCTTCAAAGAGCACCAGGTAACGCACCAAAAGAGAAATGTGGTCTTTGGACATGGCCACATATAATATAGTTGTATTTTAGAGCTGATCAGCTGAACAAAAACATGGATTTCCTTTTACAACAACTCCTCAGTAGGAAAAGCTCAACAAGATACTAAGAACTTAAGCAGGTGAGGAATTCAGATACTGTTGGTTTGGCTCTGCCCACAAATATAAATAGACTGAAGTGATCAGTATTAAAGACTGTTGACCTTAATGGACAAGTTTCTTAAAAATATGTTCATTGGCAGGCAGTATTACCACTTAGTATAGGCTTAGTATTACCACTGCTATCACCTACTCAACAGCAGGCAGTGTTTAGCATCACCACTCCCTTAATCCACTTATGTTCTACAAATATCAATGCATTTTTGAAGAATCAAAAATCAAAGGCATAATGAAAAACAGTATCTGGAACTACAATTGCATTTGTGTCCTAGAGAAGGGTGAAGATACTGTAGTTTACAATCCATGATGTTATCATTCATTACTGAATGCACTGATAATCTGCTACATGGATTGATACATACCCAGATCGCAGTGAGGTTCTCACATTGTAGCAGCATGTGATCACTATGTATTACATCAGAATATATAATTTTGGTTTTTTCAGTACATACCTTTTGGATTGATTTCCTGTCTGACTATTCATCTGGGAATCTTTTGAAATACTTCACAAAAACAGGAGTCAGATTTAAAGAAGAGTATGAAATAACTGATCATAAGAAAGTATAATTTCTACTGTTAGAATAAGGCAGCTTTGAACTAATGTTAAAAAAACCCCAAGCAGTATTAAATTTATTTGCATGTTTTTCTATATCCATGGAACAAAATAAGTAGCAATATAGTAAAATCCTCCTTCTGTGATAAGTATTATCTTACTTGCCATACTCCAAGCAGTTGAAAGAGCAAGTCTTTAGCTCAGTATTCTGTACATTGGCTTAGATGATTTTGTAGCTAAATGTATTTTACCTCCTTCTCCAATTCAGCACACAGTTGTTTTTTAAGGACAAAACTGCTTTAAAGATAGTAGTATTTAGACTGCTAGCAGGGTTTGAAAGCTACACTGACAGTAAATTTGAAACCAGCATGTACTTCCAACTCTTAAGTTGTAAACTAATCTATGAGTCTCAGAATCACCAACTTATCTAAGTATCTTTCAAGATTGTTGCCTTCCCTATTGTAAATCTGAACAGTTGGCACCCAGTCCTTTTATGCATTAGTCCTCACTTCTAAAAAGATCTCTTATCACTAATAAGCCAGTGCATAGAGCACTATAAAAGTAGACCAACTTGATAAAAACCAGGAAAAGAAAGCGAAGTCAATGACTAGAAGTACAGAGCATGTTACCCAGGAAAAAAGCCTGAATAAAGTAGGACTCATCCAGCTTAGAGGACAAGTACATAGATAGACAGGAAGACAGTATCCAAATATATAAAACAAACAAACAAGCAAAGCCCTGAGGGAAAGCAGTATGAATAAGTTCTGCTCTGTTATCTGTGAAGAGCAGAAGCAGCATAAACTGTAGCAAGGAAGGTAGCCTGAAAACGGATAAAGGCAATGAAGCTCTGGAACAAACTGCTTCAGGAATAACCACAAGGGGGTCAAAACAATTTCAGGAAGTCCATTTCAGCCCTTTGTTTCTTTGTAGAAATGAATATTTTTTCCACTTGAAAGCCACCAGTTTTTCTCCTGCACCTCTAAGTATGTACCATAAAGTCTCAAGAAGGGCTGCCCTCCTCAATATTACACTTGAATTCCAATATCCTACTTCCTACCTCTAACATATTGAAAATCCAATAAAGCATGATGTCTTCAGTATATAGATAAGCGTAAGAAAACTGCCAGGGAGAGGCAAGATTAATTAGTCATGTGAGAACAGAAAAATATCTCAGTGCAGCTGCTTGAGTAAGGGCAAGAAAGAGCATTCAGGGAACTGCAAGTTGTTCAGCCTAACCTCGGTCACCAGGAACAGATGGTCACACCTATGCACATGATGAAGAAGGTGATTTGGAAAAGCCAGCACAAATTTACTGAGGCCATACTGTGTCTGGCCAAACCTGCTGCCTTCTGTAATGCTCTTACTGGCTTTGCATATAAGGGGAAAGTGGTGAACGTTATTTACTTCAACTTTGACACAATCTCCGCAGGTTATCTTCCAGCCAAACTGGAGAAACACAGACTGGATGGGTAGATTACAAGGTAGATGGAAAACTGGGCTCAAAGAATAGCAGTCAGTGGTTAAAAGTCAAAAATTCCCATAGATAGTCTTTCTGGTTCTTGAGCAATATCCACAGTAATACCTAATCTCATTTCAGTGAGGGAGAATATTTTGTGATTTGTGTACACTTGGGAAAAAAATTGGGTCGGACAAAGAAAGAAGGTAAGTTGTGTGTAATAATCTGCTTTAACCCATTCAGAAATAGGTACCCATCAAGCTACTTTCCTAAATCGCCTTTACAGAATACCAGTGTAATTAGTAAGACAGACAATGTGGCACTCCTGATGTATCAGTGAGTTTGAATGGTCCATTCCTCTGTCAAGATTTAATATTTAAGTAAACACACCCATGCCCTCTTCTGAGAATGACAGTCCAGTCTGTTGTTTAGTTCACAGGTTCTCAAAAGATCAAATGAAAGGTATCTAAAAATAAGATATCCTTGAAGATAAACAAGTATTTAATCAGAAGGTAATGTAATCCTCTATTCTTACAATAAACATCTAGAAACAGAAAAGTACAATCTGCCCATCACATTGAGATTGCATATATAGGGACCATGCCCATGACAGCACAAGACATTTAACAATTCTTAAATGTATGCAAGCTTATAAGAATGTACTCAGTACCTTACCACTGTCCAATGGGATTTAATTTCTGTTTATAAATCCCCCATTTTGCTGCATATAGTTGAAACTGTCCTCCTTAAAATAATATGCATCAGAAGATGAAAATCAAATGGGATCATCCCTTCTCTGGTCACAATGGCTTTTCACTTCCAACATTTCAATCATCATATGATCACACAAAGTTCTCTGCTCAAAATCTTCTTCTGACATCCAAGACGTAAAGGACTTCAAATAGTGCAAGGATTAATAGCTCTGGATGTGCACTTGGCAATGGTGCTTGCAGTATCCTGTGTTTTAACTTTGGAATAAGTTCCTCGCTTTTCAGAGGCAAACAGCTGATAAAGCAATTAAATATCTGAAGCATACATAAGAATTCTTAGGTGTTGCTATATATCACATGCTAAACTCAGAAAGAATAAACAAAATTTATCAGTTAACAAAACCAGTAATCAAGTATGAAATGCTGTTACGCTTTGAGAATTGCAATTTGGTCTTGTCAATATATTCAAGTCTTATCAGGAAAGCTTTTAACCGGTTACTCCCTTTCAGTTTAGAAAGCTATAGACACAAACCAAGAAAAAAAAAATTGCTCAATGTTTCCAACACAGCAGTCAAAATAAAGTGGTTTCACTTATGTTCTTGGTCTCCAAACTGAACATTCTCACACATGTCTATGACACTAGCTGGATACAGCTGAGTCCTCTAAGGGTTGATTCCAACTGCATATAGTTTTCCCAGCTGGAAAATATCTCTCATCTTGTACCATTAGAAGAGTTGGGTCTCAAGAATGATGACCTGGCTTCTTATTAAAAAAAAAAAAGTAACAGATTAAGAAAAATCACAAGTGACCCTTTTTATCTTCTTCTATGTTGTTACACATTCTGAGTTTGCAGAGATCAAAGGAAAGCATCTACAGTTCCAGCAAATGTCTGAAGAAAGAAGCAAAAGACTTCCAGTTAGTCTTTAGTTAAACAGTGTCAACATAGAAACCGCTAATAAGATAAATACTTCATGATTTTAGGAAGTAATATTGAATTCCAAAATTTGGCAGAAATTCTTTTTTTCAGCACTATGAACACCTTGTGAAGCACAGGCATTGTTAACTCGTCTTAAGAAAACTACAATACAAAGTAAATTCTTCTAAATGAATGGATTAGGGGGAAAATGGAAAACATGTATTTATAATAAGTATACAACATGTAAAATAAAAGCTACATACATGATTAAGGGAGTACTAAGATAAGTCGCAAACACTTATTTTTGCTAGTATTTCATCTGTTCTCCAACCTATTTCTCTTCCTACCCAGGATATGGCAGACAATATAGAGTGTATATTCTCTGACTGTATTTCCAAATTCTGTATCAATTACATCACCTGCTCCATTTTCACAACATTGTCTTTCATCTGCAGAGATGAAAGAAAGCAACAGGGAATAATCTTTATTTCTAACACATCTTTCTATGTCTATGTGCTGGTTTTGGCTGGGGTAGAGTTAGTTTTCTTCACAGTAGCTGGTATAGGGCTATGTTTTGGGATTTGTGTAGGAAACAGTGTTGATAACACAGGGATGTCTTCATTATTGCTGAGCAGGGCTTACACAGAGTCAAGGTCTTTTCTGGCCCTCACCCCACCCTACCAGTGAGCAGGTTGGAGGAGCACAAGAAGCTGGAGGGGCACAGCCAGGACAGCTGACCCCAACTGACCCAAGTGATACCCACACCACAGGACATCATGCTCAGCATATAAAGCTGGGGAAAGAAGAAGGAAGGGGAGGACGTTCAGAGTGATGGCATTTGTCTTTCCAAGTCACCGTCCCATGTGACGGAGCCCTACTGTCCTGGGGATGGCTGAATGCCTGCCTGTTGATAGGAAGCAGTGAATGAATTCCTTGTTTTGCTTTGCTTGCAAGCATGGCTTTGCTTTACTTACTAAACTGTCTTTATCTCAACCCATGAGTTTTCTCACTTTAACTCTTCTGATTCTGTCCCCCATCCCACTGGGGGTGAGGGGGGTTGGGGGGAGCAAGTGAGTGGCTATGTGGCACTTAGATGCTGGCTGGGGTTAAACTATGGCAGTCCATATTTATGGTTGGGTTGGTTTTTTTGTTTAATTCTCCATCTACTGTTTTACTGAAAGAAGAAGAAAAATGCCAATAAACAAAACACTGCCAGCTACAGAAAAGGAAGGCTCATGCTAATTTTGGGGCAGCATAGGGGCGTGCACACCTATGCACAGACCCATCAGCTAGGCAATCTGTGTATGACTGACTTTGCACTTTTACTCGTACTTCAGTCAGGCATGCATTCAATTGTTCGTGGAGAATTTATGGTATGCAGAAAGTTATGTCTCTCTCATCACTGATCCTGTAACCCACTGTGCAGTAGATTACATTAATTCCCAAGGAATGTTCTCTGACTTGAGAGTATATTAAGTACATAAATATTGCTTCACGGCTTCACAGAGTTTTAAAATGAGATGGTCTTTCCTGTGCCAGTTTTGTTTGACAACTGACAAATGTTTTAACACTACAAAAGCAAATTAATGGGGAGGGGAAGGGGAAATCTAGAATATCCAGGTCATGGAGAAAAAAATTATACACAATGCCCAAGATTTCTACACTGAAATAGGGCATAAATAAGGGTATCCAATTCCTTTTTGTGTGGTGGAGTGTCTGTAATTTTTCTTCAACCTTAATACTATGAACAACCTTGCATTCCCTTCAAATAAATATACTAATGGCATATGATGTCCATTGCTAACTTCTGTAAGTACTTCCAAGTGGAAAGGGAATACAATAAACATCTGTTACATTATTGAGAAACTTTGCTTTCTAAGAATTCATTACTGCACTTTAACAACATACTAATGCTTTTATCAACTGCTATTTGACCATGTTACTAAAACTGGGAGAGTACAGGGGGACAGATAAAAGCCTGGAAAATTAAAACAAATAATTTTTGGTGCAAAGCATTTATCAAAAAGGAACTAGATCCCACAATGATTTTGTTTGTGTGAGCATGTGCATGCCTCTGTGTGCTAGAGAGTCTGTGTGAAATCACTCTCATGTCTTGCTTACTTGCATGCAATTTTAGTCTAAGTATAAATCTTCTATTGGAGCAAAAACCCAGAAAATCTGTCCGAAATTCAAACCAAGTTCTTTAGATAAAAAAGTGTGCATAATTAGTGTTTAAATCCTTAAAAAAAAATAAAAAATCTAACTTATGATGTTTACGCAGAGACTTGATAAACAAATATAAATGAACTACTACACCATCACCCATTGACTCACTGCAGATTTATCACCTACTAAGGAGCACTGAATAATCAACACAAGCAGGGAGACATTTTTATTAGAATTGCCAGATTTTGCTTTCCTCATAATTAAAACAAAAAGCAAGAAGAAATGCTGAAGAGGTGCAGTATTTATGTTTGCCATAGCATAGATAAAACCTGGTTTTCATCAGTAAGGCAGCAAATAACAGGCTGCCAATGTGGAGCAATTTCAGTTGCGTTCACAACATTGAACAGCTGTTAATAAGCTTTATGACAAAGGAAGGAGACATATTGATTTGAGCTGAATGTGCAATCCCCTCACTTTTACCTGAGACAGCTCTTCACCAAAGAGTGTTCTCAAACCTGACTGCAGCCATTTCCCTAACCGTGTAACAAGCTATGCTTCAGCATACACCATGCTATAAATAAAAACTGTGCCCTGCCATTTAATCTAACCACTTCAATGTTTGTGTGAGCCAGAGATAATGGAACTCTGCCAAAATTTCCAGGTCAGACAATACAGGTTTTTTTCCTCTTATTTGTATCCAAAAGACTCGATTTCTTAACAACTTTCAGACTATTGTGCCCATTTCTTTATTTTCAGCATATGCTTGTACACGTTGTACAGACACACTGAGATTTAGAAAGAAAAGTGGTAAGTGATAAAGTCTGAAGCCTTGCATTTTTCTCGATGTGCGTTTTTCTTGTTCATGTATAGGCTTGAACTGTGGTAACGAGGGAATCAAAACTGCCAGAAAATGTTTTCACTTCAAAGTCAGAAAACAACCTTCTGGGACATTTAAAGTTTACATATTTGTATTTTTGAACCAACCACAATTTAATGTGTTCTAAAATGATTCCAGACGTTTACATCATAGAAAGAAAAATTAAAGTGAATAATGAATATAAAGCAGAGGCAAGCAGCCGACAAAAGGAAAAAAGATTTTTCCCTATGCAAGTTCAAAAATAATGTTAACCCACATACACAGCCTGTCTTCTAAAATTGGCCAGGTTCCCAAAGTATTAATTATGCAAACTCATATCAATGTGGCCATTTATTGATTCATAAACTAATGCCACAACTGCTAGTGATAGGAAAGAATATTACAGTCTCTTGCTGCGTTACTGAATCGTGCTTTTCCTGAGCACATATCAAGAAAAAAAATACAAAAACTTAGAACTATACAAAAATGCAGAAATAACCCTACTCAAGAAATTTCCTCACACTTTGAGAATTCATTTTGCCGTTGACTCTCCGGTTTGAATTATAGCAAAGAATTACAATCCCTTATTAACTACAGACAGTAACACTCTAGTGTTAGCACACTGCACACACACACACAAAAAAAATCAAATCACACACAGAGGTTTAGGTACTTCATTGTGTTAGGTTATATTGAAGCAGATTTATTCACATGGAGCCTTGCTGCCTTGACACATTTGTTCACGGTAAACAGGATTTGCGTAAAAACCATGGCTACAATTAGCCTAAGAAAAAACTGTGGATTCCCTTGCCTCATTTATTCTTCTTCTAGAAAACACTCTAAATAATATTAAATCATTACAGAGTGATGGATCTCAGCAACAACTCTAAAGTATTTCACAAAATGGAGGTTAGATTTTGTCTACCAACCTGTGAACAAGTGCAGCAAATAATCCCCCCCAGACTGTGAGAAGACTAGCTTTCTTCTAATAAAAAAGGGATTCCCCACCTCTCTGCCTTTAGATTGAGTGTCTCCAGTAGCTAGTGCCTCAACTCTTTACCAGCATTTTATTCAGCAGCTCTGAAGTGGTGAAGACCCTGGGTTGATATTCTTAACATGACCATCCTTATGTAACTTCACCTGGATATCTGTATGTTTTGATGACATCAATTTGGTTAAGCAATGAGTGCAAAACCATTTAATTCTGGTGACCATAATTACATTCAGAACTTCATTAACAGTAGAAATGCACTTGGTGGTTCAAAACTTGACCTATTTTTTCTTTACCTTGACATGACACACACTGGTTTGCCCAAGTGGGGAGGCTTAGGGTTGATTTAGCCAGACCGTAATGGCATATGACTGGTATGTTTTGAGGGACAGCTATAAGGTGAAAGTTGGCCTGGGCCTTGCCCACACAAAGGTTTGATTTGTGCTGCTGCCAGTAGTCATTTTAATGAACATTATCCTCATGGCAAAATAAGACAAATATGCATTTCATAAAGCAAACTTGTATTACATACATGTTGGCCTGTATTGTAGAAAACCCAATTTCTAACTAAGGGCATTTGAATTAAGGCCTGTCAGGCACGCTTGGGTGGCATCTGGCCTGCTTCTGGCTGCCCTCTTCCACTTGGGAGCAAACTACAGACTGAGCTGTTGCTAATGGCACCTATTTTAGGCCACTGTCTTTCCAGAACACTACTACCTGCCTCTCTTCACACCAAGATTTAATGTGACATTGCTACATAATCCATGCCAGTAAGTAAGTCTCCAACCATCTCCTGCAAAAGGCAGTAGTCAAGAACACTCCACAGCAACAAATTTACCTTGCTTACCAGCAATTTCAAGTCTGCACTTGAATTTCCCCAAGGAAAAGAAATCCATGAGGACCTGTATAAACAGCTCTGACTATGGCACGTCATTGCTAGCCATTTCCCCCCCCGGAGCACACAGAGCTTTCTGTTTGCACATGCAAAGTGTAGCATACGCTAAATACTCTGAAGAAGCCTCAGACCCATTGACCATTCACAGTACCACCAGTCAATAGATATACAGAGTATATTATCCACATACAGTAGTTCTGGCCAAAGAGCAGCAGGAGGACTTAGCCTACAGCTCTCCCCTCAAGTGAGTTAAGTAGCTTGTCCTGCTGGAACAGCTAGATACAAAAGATAATATGGAGGAGGACTGAAAAATAATATTCAGAAAAAGATACTTGGGAACATTAAAATGAAAATGAAGAAGTGGAAGGTTATACAGATTACCCAGCAGTGAGATCATTTTAGAGGCGTTCATATGCTATGGAATTTAATCCTGGCAGAATCCACCCATATGTATCATCCCACTGTCACATCACTGCCTGTGCCAGTATAAAAATGGAATTCTGGTATTACAGATTATCTCTGAACTTGGAAGCCTGATGCTCAATATCAAGTTTTGATATGGTTTTGTGTGATCCTAGGACACAACTGTCTGCGTGATAAGATAACTTTAATTAAATGAGCTGCTATAATGGCAACATTCTTATGGGTTGTTTTCATTTTCAGCAAAGAATGAGCCAAATTTGCCATGACACATCTACTGACTGAAAACCCGAGCCATTCAATTATACTAGATAAAGGGTCCCTTTGAAATTTCTCATAGGACTTTATTGTCATTTACGTGTCATTAAACATAAGAGAAGTATTTCACACAAATCAAATTATTTTTGCACTTTCTTTCCAGACACTAAATAGTTCAATAGTTTAGTCCAAATGGGCCCTCCTTCATAAGAGTATGTTTTTTAAAGGTTAATGCAGTGTGTATTTTTAAAAATAGCTCCCAGAAAGATGTTTTGCAAGCCATGGGGAAAGTAACATATAAACCACATGTCACTTCACTCCATTTGTGGTGTTTTGATATGCCAGCTTCATTATATGTCCAAAAAACCCCCCAACTTTCAGGAGACTTTTCATTGTCTTACAGTTTCCACCCTGCTATCCTACAGCTACCAAAGGGATGTTGGGGGTGGGCAGGTGGGGGAGGGGGCACAGCACCAAAGTTTAAAGATTAATGTTTGGCTGTTGGAATTTAGTGACCATGATACATTGAAATAATTTAACATTGTTTTAAATGCTTGACACAAGTAAGTGAAAACACATGCCGAGTTTAACCTCTGGTTAGGAAGAAGTGTTACATAACATGGCACAGCCAGCAAATTTAGCGATGAATAAAATTAGCCCATTCCTTTCATAAATGTCAACTGTAAGTTTGGAAGTATACTGTAAATATAGCATTCACTCTCACAGGGATGTCAGTTATAATTACCATAAATACAAATCTTAACTAGTAGTTATCTACAATATTTTCTAGCATTCTTGTATACTTACCAAACAACAATAACAAAAAAACCCTTGGATTAAAGCTATTATTTTTCCCCACTTGTCTCCACAGTTGTCAACTGTGGAGAAAAGAAAGTTTTGGACCTGGTTCTCCCTACATGAGTCTGTAAATCAGGCTGTTTCACATAGTCCTGTAAGAAATGTCAAGTCTGTACTCTTTTTCCCTAAGAAGGCAGCAACCAGGAGGGAGGTGCATTAAGGTTTCCTGAGCCCTTCCTGGAAAGCAGAACAGGACAGGCCTGAATCCTGGAAAGTAGAACAAGGATGGGCCTGAATTCCAATCTACCTGATGGATAATTCAAATAATAGGAAAACCACAGAGGTCAGAAACAGGGGGGAAAAAACCAAAACCACAAACCAAAAAACATTCAGAATCTTCTTTTTAAAACTTCATAAAACTGTAAGTTTATAAGAAGGGATCAAACCCAAATTCTTTTCAGCTCTAACAAAGAAAAACAGAACATGAAGATACACAAAAGCTATCAGAAACAGAGATTATAGGGGAAAAGTGCATTTCTATGCACATCTGTGTTGTAACTGGAAAGTCAGCTGGCAAAATCAAAAACATGAAATGCTGTTTTACCAAACACTAAGAATTTGTTCCCCAACTGTTGCCTTCAACAACATCTGTATCAGGACCAGCTGGAAAGATGCCAGTGAAACATAGTTTACAAGGCAGTACAATCTTGTGGATTATGTCCTGTAACTTGTTTATTCTTGGTTCTGTGGCTTTGCTTTTTCATCCCCCTCTCAGATTCAGGATGCTCTGCTTACCAACTCCTTCTCTAAAGACAAGACTTTTTGTCTGTACTGTCTAGAGACACAATGCTGCATTCTTCAAGGATGGAACATTTCTGTTATGCAGAACCATAAAAATTAGAGAAAATATGACAAGTTATAACTGACACCTATGCACTGCAACTGTTTCCACCCATCATGAAATTATTTCAAGTACAACACTGTTGAACTGAAGAATTATATGTTGGATGGCACTGGCATAGTGGCATAAGGAATGAGAAAAAAGTAAGTGGAAAATGTCTGAGTCTCTCTTCTTTCTGTTGAAAGACAAAGCTGTAGAAGGTAGACATAGCTGAAGGGACAGTGGCTCAAATACTTGAGAAAAGACCATCCCAAATTGTACCATCATCTCCTGCCCTGCTGTTTTGTGACCCCTCACATAGTCTCAATAGGTACTGACTACAGAATACTCTTAGTAGCTGATCCCTGAAACAGAAATTCATAAAACACAAACATGATTGTAGAAAAAGGCATTGCCTCCACTGTAAAACACAATAGGCACCAACCTTACCTTTCCAATGACATTGCCTTTACTCATGTCTGTAAAATCTTAATGTACAAAGAGTATGAATTATTACACAGCTTATAACTGCCTCATCACTTGCCATTTGCTATGGTAAATGTGACAAAGAACTCCAAAAAAAAAAAGGGTGTTCACCTACACTTAGGGCACTACACTAGGACCAGATACAAGTAGAGGCCTATTTTCTATACAGGCAAAACTATTACAGTAATTATAATACATAGAAGCAGTATAAAGTTTCCACTGGAAATTTTAACTGATATTTCCCTGATTTTGACTCCTTGAGTCATGTTGGTATCATTTCCAAATTATTCCTCCAAGAATGCCTTAATTAATGAAGTCAAAATAATTAAAGAAAGAATTTGGCAATAAAGAACACTTTTGAGAACAGCAATAACATTCATGTCATTCTAGTCAAACACACACATGTGGAGGTGAAAGTATAAAAATTTATGGGCAAAGGGAGTCATGTGTGTTCCAGCCTCCTGAATGGCATATGTGCACACAAACTCTCCAATAGCTCCGGAAGTCACTGACATCCAAAGGGTGTACTGGCTCTGTTCCTTTGCAGGAGGCAAGATGTTCTTTTCCACTTTGTACCACTGAAAGGAAATCCCAGTCCATGAGACCAGGGATCAGTGCATTTCACCTTCTGGAGAGAAGACTTGAACACTAGAATTCCAAAGAGGTAGTAAGAATGGCAAGATTTACACTGATAACCTGTTCACAGGAGTACAAGCACCACCAGAAAGCACAATTGGCTAGGTTGTTCTCCCTTAAGTTATGACATGGATTCCACTGTTCTCCATAGAACAGGAGTAACTCTGAAGCCTCAGTTACACAGTTCATGAGTTGAAGAGCACAGGAATTTACTGGAACTTAAGAGGGCTACTCTGCCCTGCTAAGGAAGCTTAACAGAATACCACCACTGCATATCCTCATTTTAAAAATATGAGTATACTCTTTGCTTATGAAAAAATTCTGTACTCCCTATCAAGACAGAGAACATTGTAGGAAAAGACAATCCTTCAATCATATCCAGGTAACAGCTAGGTACCAATACACTTGTTTTTTCCACACAATCCAATGTAAATCATAACCTGAGAGGCAGCTGCAAACAAGAGAATTAGATTGATGTTTCAACACTGCAGTGAGAGAATCTTTAAAAAGCTATTTTCTGAAAAGAAATGAAGTTTCCACCTGCAGCATTTGGCGAACAGAACTTCACTTCTGCAACGTTATTTTAAGACAGGAAAAAAAGCATACCAGAGGTAATCTCCCACTGACTGCAGGGAATTGGTAGCTTTGTCTGAATTTCACAGTTAACATAAATTTACAGCCACTATTCTATGATAGTGAGCAGAAAGTCCAGTGAAACCATTTAAAAAGATAAGCACTAGAAAAATTCCTTCCCTCAAACTAGGCAATACATACAAGTTTCCTCTATGTTCATAATCCTCCCTAAGAAAACTGCTATAGTAGTTTAATTATAGATTGCTTGTTTGATAAAACTAAGGTCTTAGTCTTCTTGACTTGAACAACTGCATATCTATCTGTTACTCGCAGACTACACATTGCACAACTATTAGCAGTATGCAGAAAACTCCACATTAGCTCAAGAAAGCAAGCCATTTCCAAGAGCATTACCAGGGGAGGGGAAAAAAGAAAGAAAGAAAAGAAAAAAAAAGAAAAACAATTTTTTTTTTTTTTAAAGTCTCTTGGGGAGGGATGGGGAATGAAAAATCATCTCTTCTCCCCAAAATACTTTTAGGTTCCCCATCTATGAAACAGAATCTCCTAGGAAGCCCTCAAAGTGTCGATTTCTTAATAAGTGTTCTCATAAGGAACTAAATCACAGCTTCCTTTCTAAACGTTACTGGTTGCAGGAGACTGCAGATGTAAAATGCATTACAAACCACACTGTACTCAGGCAAGCACTTCTACAAAGTGAGAGCAATACATGCAGTACAGAAACAGTTGTGAAAGTGCTGTTTTAGTGCCAGGGTACTACGAAGTGTTTTAGGGTATAGATATAGAAATATTATTTTCATTTTATGCTATGACTGTTCTTCCTGCAATAATAAGATATTAGTAAAATGCCAATGCAAGGAAGAGATCCCTGCCAGCTTTGCAAATCTACTGTACTTCCAGACTTCAGGAGAAAGGAATAGTTAAACAAATATTCACACAGGTTTAGGGGTTTTTTTTTACTTCTTGTGGAAATTTTAATAAATCCGATTTCTCACCCTCAAAATGCATGCAACCTGAACTACAAAAGTCAATTCCTATTCCATTATTAAGGATGGATATAACGGGAAAACATAAAAGTTCTTTCTAGACAGAACTGAAATCTTCCACCAACAGAAGGTTAAAGGTTTTCTTTAAGATCTTAAAGAACGTTTTCTTTAAGATCTTAAACCACAAACCTGCACAATGCTGTCTATATCATTATAAAATCATTAAATACAGTTACTTTGCTTCATGGTACTTCTCACTAGAGTCACAAGATCCCATGAAAACATTTGAGCTTGTTTAATTCAAAAGCTTTAAAGTTACTCTCTTGTACCTGGACCTTGCCCTGTTGACTGATCTTCTTTCACCTTTTCCATTATCTTTAATCATTCTTAACTTGTTAAAAGTGAATTTCCATGGCAAAATACAAGCATTAAAAAGCAAAAAACCCCACAGCAGAAAAACAAACAAAACCCCAGAAAGTTGTCATAGCTACTTGCCTCTTGGCAATTTCTGAGCATTTCCCAGGTTTAGTGCAATATATCCACAGAAAAGGAGAAAGACCAATCTTGACATCATGGTCACAAACCCAACCTCGCACTGGGAATGATTCTGAAAGGTATCACACAAAAGTACTGCAGCTGCATTTAAGTGAACTGTTCTCTCTGTGACAAGAGGCAGCAACACTTTGACACAAGCTTAGTTTACACAGTGGGAGGAGACAGGATGACATCATTCACTCCCACTGGAAAAGGAGAATTAGCATTAAAAAAAAAATAAAAAGATTATCAGGCTCCCCCTACAATAGTCTTCTGGGGTTTGTTACAAGGTCTTTCCACCTCTGAGGATAAGAGATTAATGTTTGATTACTTAAGTTTCATGCAAATAAAACCAGGAATATTAAAACTTCTATGCACTGCAAACTGATCTGAGAGACATTTTCACTGTTTTATCCAAGATAGCTGGACTTAAAATGCAAAAATAACATTCACTGTACTCAGAAAACTGTTTGCTGTATTGAACTCAGTATTTTTGCAATCTCAAGATTTTGCTTAAGATTAATTTGGGCTAGATGTGGCTTTCATCCAGGCAAAATAAATACTAGTTTCATTTGACATGACATTATAAACAGGTATGATAAATATTTATTCAGCAAAAGATCTGTGTTTGAAAATACTAAATGTCATTTTCTTCACTTGTATCTGACTTTGGCAATTTAAAAATATTTTATATTTTCCCTTTTCATACATGCCTGGTAAGTCAATGGGCACAATGTACACTGAAAGCAAAAAGGCAGTGCATCTCCTTCCAGGGGCTAGATCCGCTCACCAGTTACAGAACTGTAAATGAAAAAGAAATTCCATTGTTCCATTAAAAGCTGTTTCACTCAATGAGTTGACTAAGTACTGAATTTAGTGCTACTCACAAATGAGAAGGTAGGAAGGAAAGGGTGAAACAGAAAGAAAAGGTTACAACTGAATAAGGAAGAATTTAGCCTCAGTATCTGGAAAACATCCCCAAAGAGATTAAATCTATTCAGTTAAGTGGTGATATCTCTCTCTTCCTAAAAAAACCCCAAACCAAACACCCTACACAAACAAAATCCCCCCAACACCCAAAACCAAACAAGAAATACCCAAACCAAACAAAAATACCCCAAACTAGTCCCTAAGAAGAAAGAAAAAGACTCCAACAGCAACCACCGAAACCAAACATGTCCATTGCTTGAAATAGGTAAAGCTCTTCAGTATGCTTGGTCTGTTCCCACTTGCCTGGACCTGACATTGTCCTACTTTCATACAGTGTTCTATAAGCAGAGAAAATTCACAGCATTAGTGCCTGGGCTGGGTAGAAACAAAGTAATTTAAAAAAAAAAAGGTTAATTTATTAAAGCCCACAGGAGCATTTCTTAAAAAACAGAATAGTATTATATTTTAAAAACCGCCACGTACTCCATAAGTGGAAGTACATTCAGGAAGAACTTCAAAACAGAAGATAACAATAATGGTCCTACAGACCAAACCAAGGAAATTCAAGCTCTTCTAACCAGTATGGACAGCACACAGCTATAACAAAAACAGTTTTACAGTGGAAATGTTTTCTAGCCTGACCACACCCTCTTAATGCTGACATAAGGAAACCTTTTTCTGATTCACTACCTCAAATCTGGGAATAGTGAGTTGGAAGTCAATATTACAGATAGACCCCCAAAAAATCCCCAAACCCTATCACTTTAAGGATCTTTGGGAGGTTTCAGATCCTGAATACGAATGCTATGAACAGATTAATGCAACAGGTACAATTTGGATGAGATGAAAAGATGTTTAAAAGGTCATACAGTTGGACAGGATTCTCCCAAAACACTGACCACACCTGATGGCAAAAAAGTTTCAAATGACAGAAGGAGAGCTGGATTCACAGAGCAAATGTGCCATTCTTCTTTTTTTGGTTGAAATACTATTTTCAAAAATGCTCCAGAAAGTAAATTCTATTTTTTCCTCTTCAAAATTAAAAATAAGAAATCAATCATTTGATGGAGTAGACTCTCAAAAGAAGTAATGGGAAAAATTGCTTCTTCATCACACATAGCTGTCTTTGTATTACCATAAAGTGGACTCTACTGGTTTGTCTTATAGCAGATTCACTCTCCTTTTAAAGATCACTCAAACCTTCCAACAAAATATACAAAAGCCAACATCTATTCAGAAAAATCTCAGTGAAACATGTTGGTTATTTGACTACCTAACAAAATGGGGTTTATCCCCTCTGAGATAAACATATTCCCATTCCTGCTTCCATAACAACTTGCTTCTCTGCTGCCAGTTACACCTTTCCTCTTCCTCCGGTGCATTATCCAAACACTTCTTTGTCTGGTATGCCATAGAGACATTTAACCTTCCCCTTGAAGCCTTGGCAGACCATGCATGTCCCTTTGCTTCTGAACATTCCTGTAGAAAATAGCTCTGCTCAGCCCAGAGTTCAAAAATCCATGTCATACGCATTTCCTTCTGCCTTACAAACCATATGCTTTATCAGGGCAATTATGGTTCAATAAGCAGATGCGAGCATAAATTTCTGTCAAATACATGTCTAGAGTCTGAAAAACCAGTAATATAAAATTCTCTTACACTTTTCCAATATGGTCCCCACATCTGCATCATCTGTGTGATCAGTGATTTTGTCCACTTATTTTCTTACAGGACGGACCTTCCCTAGGAAACCTCTGTTATATGAAAAATGGAAAAACACACCAGCTTCCGCTTTACTCTTTCCTAAATCATTCTGCTGTTCACTGGATGCTGACTACTGCAGTGAAAAACCAAGCATGGGAATAGAAGGGAGTTCCTGAGACTTCAAGCACTATCCTGCACTACTGGATGCTTCTGTAATGCTGTTCAGGTATCAGATTTCTCCTCTCATCAGAGGGCTGCTCCACAATCTCCGTTTCAACAGAGACAGCATCTGGTTTCAGTTCACAGAAATAAAAACTGTATGTCACACTTCACAGCAGAAATTACCTAACCCAGAAGTTCCTCTGGTTTCTCTCATCCACACAAACCTGGAATTCTATTACCCATCCTTTGACTCCTCAGAAGAAAAAGATTAAACAAAGAAGATTCAGTTACTGACAGTTTTGTGTTATTATACCCTTAGCATAGAAGGGAAGAAAAAACAAGGTAAATGAAGTTATGGAAAGTCTCAAACAGATCAAATTTGTTCAGGAAGAGTCAAAACCTCTAATCCCCTAATAACTCCTCCACTTCAGCACCAAATTAACACTTAAGTAACAAAGTCAAGTACTCAAAAGTTTACTTGCTTACCTCAGCTTCAACTGAGTCTCTCTGGGATAGATCTCAAAACAGAGATTCCAACAAGATGGTATCACAGCTAGCCTGGGAGCAGAACAGAGCTTTTCTAGTTCTATTTTAATCGTTCCCAGACCAGCAAGTACAGTGAAAACAAGAGTATGGGAAGGAAAAGAAAAAGGTGGGGGGAAGGATGGGGGGGGGAGGGGGGGGAGCAGGAGATGGGATTTTACATTTTGTTTCCAAATATGAACACACTTTTGTTGAGATTTGGGCTCAGTTCCAATTCACCTATCATTCCTGATTATTTTGACAAGCAAAAGCCAAGGTGACTCAACTCCTTACTATTCTAATTTAAAGCAGGAAGAGTGTGTAAAGCATAACCTTAAAAAACAAAATCCTATCTTCACTCTGAAAATCACAATAATGCTAAACTGAGGTCTGCAAGAGTAATGACATACTTGCAGTAGACTTAGTCTGCCTTTTTTCACAGCATTGCTGGTTGGTACTGTACCTTTCACCAGTGCTGTCATTTATTTAAGAGGTGCCTTTGTCATAAAATATGCTATATAAATCTTAATTATAATTATCATTCTCTTGTGTGTGACTCAATTATTAGGCTCTTTCTCGTAAGTGTCACAGGATCTCCTCTAAAGGCGTTCAGGAAAAGATACATGCCAAAGAACATTCTTTCAGATACGTTGCTTAAAAAAGAAAAAGAAGAAAAAAAGAAAATCTTAACTCTACTTTCTGAAAGTCTGCGATTACTTCTTTCCCACTCCCACTTTGATGAGCAAACAATTGAACTCTCATGCTATCAAAAACACAGGGTCATATGCTAATCTATTAGTCAAAAGGTAAGACATACCTTATTTGACAACATAAAAATGACAATGTCAGTGCATTCTAGTATCCTGATCCCAAATCTGGAGTTCTGGATCTCCAATGAATGGGATCAGAGACAAAGTGAAAGGAAGAAAATCAGTCAAGAGGGATGGACAGAACAGCTGGTTCTTGTGACATATTGTTACATAGTTCATCAAACTGTTCCAGCACTCACTCATTTGACACCTGTAATTTCAGACAGTGACTCATCTTCACTACAGGCTGTGTACTTCAGCAAGTTCTACATGACATGGACTGAGGTAATAAAAGCATGTATTTAGCTTCTCTATGAATTTATTATCTTATTGTTATCATGACCTACCATATGGAGAACCAGTGTGATTCCAGGCTTTCAACTCTGCCACTCCTCCCCAATCTCAGTATTTTGTATAATTTTATTTGGGATTATTTTGCCTTTTTAAATTATTTCTTAATAGTCAGGTCTTGAGGGTCTCCAAGGAAGGAGCCTGCACAGCCTCACTAGGTACCTGCTCCACTGCTTGTCCATCCTCATGGGGAAACCAGTCTAAATCTCCCTTGTTTCAACTTGTGCCAGTTTTCTCTCGTGCTCCCACTACACAACATTGGAAGAGCCTAGCTCCATCTTCTTGGCGACCTCCTCGGAAGCACTGGGAGGGCTGTCATTAGGTCCCCTGAAACCACCTTTTCTCCTGACTGAACAAGCTCCATTCCCTCAGCCTGTCTTCACAGGGCAAGTGCTCCAGACCCTGACCATCTTGGTTGCCCTTTGCTGCATTTGCTCCAGTTTATTGATGCCTGTCCTGTATTTGGGGGCAGAGTGAGAGACCAACGCTGGACACTATCTATATATGTGGTCCCACAAGTGGTGAGTAGTGGGGGACAATTCCTTCCCGCAATCTACTGGCCACATTCCACTTCATACAGTCCAGGACACTGCTGTCCTACCTTGCTGCCAGGTCCCACCACTGGCTCAGGTGCAGCCTGCTTTCCACCAAGATCCTCTAGTCCTTTTCAGCAGAGCTGCTCTCCAACCAGTCAGTCCCCAACGTGTATCACTGCAGGGGTTAATCCCACACAGGTACAGGACTGTGCAGTTGTTCTTGTTGAATTTGATGAGGTTCCTGTCAGCCTATTCCTCCAGCTTGCCTAGGTCCCTTCTGAAGGTCAGCCCTGCCCTCAAGAATATCAAGTGGTCATCCCAATTTTGTGTCACCTGAAAACTTGACAAGAGTCCACTCTGTCACCTCCTCCAGGTTACTGACAAAGATGTTAAAAGGGTAGGTCCTAAGACAAGCATCTGGGATATTCCACTTGTTACCAGAATCCAGGTAGCATATGATCTATTAACTACTGCCCTCTGAGCCCAGGCATCCAACCACTTACTTACCCAACTAGTTGATCACACTCTGTATGAACCACTTGTATATATAGTCCATAAAATGCACTATGTGTGCTACAATATATAATTAAAAACACTACCAAGAAAACACCTTCTTTGAGCAAGTACTCAATATATTTGATATTTCTTTGAAGGCTTCCTTATCTGAAGGCTTCCCCTTCATTGTTACATCTTAACAGAAATAAATCTGCCTAACCTCATAGAGCTCCTATAGCAAAACCCTACCCTGTCTTTTGGAGCACTATGTCATTACTTAGTACTGAAGACACTGCTGTCTATGAAGAAAATTACCTTCATCTTTTCTACGACCAACACATTTGTGCCACTTGACATAATTAACACAGATACAGCCTCTATTACTGGGTTACTCTGCAACACTCCTGCCAAACATATTCTGTCTATGCCTCTTCTGCTGTCATATCCCTAAATACTTATCACTGACTGCTTAAAGCGCAAAACACAGAAAGGCAAGTGACAGTACTGAGCATCTCCAACACAGTAATTGCATGAATCAAAAATATCTTAGTATGTATCAATTCTCCTGGGATTAGAATGAATTTAGAATAGTTTAAATCGTTCTGGATTATAATTTAATCACTCTAAACATGCTTAAAATATGAGCAGAGACTTTAAGCACCAGTTCTATCTTAGATTGCTTTGGAAGATGGACTTCATAATCCATGATATACTGAGCCTCAGTCTTTCAATATTCCATTACAGTCTTCCACTGTCAGCCTCTCGTGGTCTCTTTCAGTCTCTCTCCACAGTATGTTCTGATTTGTGAAGATAACATGTTAAGATCACAGTCCAGATTAGTGAACTCAGATGTGAAGTCTCAAGTCTATTACTACACATTAGGATAGGATACAAAATGTCTGGGTTTACATTTAGAATATGAATGTTGATGCCAATGGCAATTTTATTGTTAAGAAAAGATGTCGGTCTTTAGCACAGATCAGGAGGAGCACCCACTTCTGAAGACACTAATGAAGCACTAATGACTGACTGCTCTGATGTTTGCCAAGTTATGCTAGAGTGTGTTTGTACAGGAATGAATACCACATGTCATATCACATATCTCTGATACAGATTTAGTTTATTTCAAATTATTGCCACAGGACAAACTATTATGCCATAAAGAACGGTACCCCTTCCGCACTGCTCAGTCACATCCTCATCAAGTACTTCTGACTTGCTCCTCTAAATCACCTCAAAGAGACATTGACATGCTTTCTTCTTCCGCAACCCATCCACAAATTTTCTGTGCCCTAGGCCGATAACTCAGGATTGTTCCTTCGCTGCTCTTAAAGGAATTTTTCAACTCCCACCCGAACGCCACGCCAAGCACTCTGACACTCCCTGTCAGCAATGCCACTTTTCGACGCTAGGGTGCATCCTCGAGACAATTTTTAGCCACCCGAGCGCCTCCTAACCTCTGCTGAGCCCGAACCAACCTCTCTGATCATCACCAAGTACTTAATTATACAGAAAGTCTTTGGAGACAAGAAAGGAGCAGGTGAATGAAGTAGCTGGGCCCGGGATACAGCATTTTATTTCAACGTCAACAAATATGACTGTGCTTGAAAGCTTAGGGATGACTAATCTGCCAGCTTTTTACACCAAGTTTCCAGCCAGCAAATGTCCACAGAGCACACTGCAGAGCTGCAAGAGTTAGTTCTCAAGGTGGCTGGTAAACACATTGAAGTACCAGGAGGAGAACAAGATTTCAAGATGGATACAGTTGTATTTGTACGGTGCTGCCCTACACAAAATAATCCATGCCTCTCAAAGGCTAGCTAGCTTGGACATGATTCTACTAATCAAACTGCTCCTCCATGTGGTGCACTACAGCCAGTATACCCACAGACTGCAAGCAGCTACTACCAAAACCTGCAACTTCTGTTGTCAGGGTGGTTTTTTTTTTTTTGTCTCTGTTTCATGATGTCCTCTGAGCATAAGCTCCAAGGACAGAATGGAGATGAAACTGCTCTTTGGATACTGATGTTACTCCTTATATCAAGGCAATGCAAAAAGCGTACAAGGCTATTGCCTGTGTTCTTTGACTTAAAATAGAAAAAAATTATTCTCTCTGTGTCTGTCACCTCAATTCACCACAGTAAGAAAAAGAAAACGTCAGAGTATAATTCAAAGTTTAAGTTTTGCCTCACTACAGTTGGGACACTGAATTAAATGCAACTCAGTACTGAATCTGGCCCAGCACAGGACAGCAGGTGCAGCCTAAAGTTGTGCCTATTTCCCTCTCCCCTTCCTTTCCCTACATTAATCATTCAAACATTCTGACAGAAAGCCAGGGGAAGCCCTGGAAACAACTACAGCAAATAATAAAAGCAAAACATTGTCTTAACTTTTATGAAGAGCAGTGAAGTCGTGTCAAAGTTAGATGGAGGAAGACAACCAGATTCTTAGCTTTATTAAAGGATACTTATTTTCTTGGCATAAGAAAATTATTTCTTTGGCTAGGATGCAGAGATTTGATGAATGTATGCAAAGACAAGAGGGAAATAACTCATGCCTGTTCCCCTCTCCTCATGAGTCATTTTGGCCTAAAACACATCTTCCAGAAACTTTTTGGCTGAATTTGGCTATATTAGTTTACAATCAACATCAGCAGGCTTACCTAGTTCAGAATACCATGGATAAATTTCACGTGTGGTTGCTTATCACTACTGTCCATAGAATTTAAATGTGTAAAAAACCCTACAAACTGTACATTTCATTTTAAGCTGAAAAAAGCAGTTAATTATCAACACAACTACATTATTTTAAAGTACATAGCAAAATTATTAAAAATAATTTGTAATGTACATACTGATACCTTTAGTTGTCATAATTATCCTCTGTATCCAGGGACAGAAAAAAGGAAGGTATATTACATGAAGATTAAAATAACAGCGCACGTGCCATTTATTTGAAGAGAACCAAACCCAGGATTAAATAAAAATACTGAAGTGTAGATGTTTTGTCTTTAAAACAAAATAATTTGCATGACAATCTTAGATAAAGTATTTTAAAACTTTAAGTCTAATCAAATCACCACTAAAATATGATAGTCTACATAATGACAAAGCACATTATCTGTGGAGGAAAGGGGTTACGAACCACAGAACGCTTTGTGTTGGAAGGGACCTTTAGAGGTCATCTAGTCCAAACCCCCTGCAGTGAGCAGGGACACCTTTAACTAGATCAGGAGATTTCACTTAAGATTAACAGCAACTGCACATTTCTGGCAGGTAACTCTCAAATGTCTTTTGGAAAATTTCTTTAATGTCAAGAACTATGCTTAGCTTTAGCAAACTGCTGCCCAAAAGAAATGGCTTTGTACAGCCAAATAGTGCATCAGGCCCAACATCCTAGCTTTATGTATTTCAATAGAGAAGGGGAATTACTCCATACTAGTCTTAACCTGGTCCCATGGACCAAATGGCCACCAGTGGCTACAGTGGGTTACATGCACATCTGGACCTTATCTTCCAATCCAGTTCCATCTAAAAATAGTCCAGTTTATGCTATGCAAGACATTCCCATGACATCAACAAACTATAAGCAGGGATGATCAGGAGACTGTCTTTCAAGGCATTCTCCTGATCACAAATAAGGTATGAATGTACATAGGTAAAAAAGAATCCAATGTATTACCTAACATGAAAAGTAAATACTGCTCTGGTGAATACAATCTTTTCCATAATTCCTAAATTTAAAATACTATTACCAGCTAAGGAAATTCAGAAGCCTCCTAAATGCAAAGGTACCACATTAGATTGTACAATGCAAGATAGTTATAATATCACACGCTCAAGAAGAAACCAAATTTGCTCACTGTGTAATACTATTTAATCCTTTATAATGCAATGACTTCACCAAAAAAATGCTATTATTGTCAAATGTGATGTGAAAAGCCATATGTTAGGAAGAACAGTACCTAACTAACTTCATAGCATCAGCTTAAAACATAACACTTTTCGGTCAACTTAGAATACCCAGGCACTGAATTTACCACGGTTTCCCTTCAAAAATCCTTAGTGTTCGGGAGACCTAGAGTGTGGGAACTGTCTCATAATGTAAAGTGCATGGAAACTGAATTCTGAACTGTTTGCTTGTTTAAAAGCATATAATACCTTTTTTTCATATAAAAATGGATTTTGTTTTCTGAAGTAAGATATATAGAACATCTTGAACCTGCTTGTGCCTCAGCATCTTGAAAAACTATCAAGGAACATAGATATGGTATCCAAAGTGCAAATTTTCAAGAGCTTAGAGAGTCTGTAAAAGCTGGGAACTGCTACAGAGACATGGACACAATCTGGAGTACAGCCAGGAGTAATAACACATTTTGAAAATCTCATCTTATGTACAGGCTGTTTTTAAAGAGTTGATACTACTATTTATCAAATAATATCAGCATCTGTGTTTCTCTTTTGCCAAACACAAACACACAGAAACATGCACCCAAACTCAGAGCACATTTCAAAACCTCTTCCCTCAAAATTACTGATTCTGTATTTTCAGGTGAGAGAAGTCAACAGGAGAGTAAAACAGTTTTGGAACACTCCTGAATTAAGCACAAAGTGCCAGATGACCCTCAGCTATGAATTCCTGTTTAGTCATAAGACAAATACATTACTAGTTCAATAACAGTATTCTGCCAGCTTGCATCCATCATAAAACTTAAGGATATTCTCCAAGAAACTTCCTCTTCCAAACCATTAATCCTTGGTACCACTGCAGACGAGACTAACAAGAACTCTAAGCATCACATACATTTTACTGTGTTGACACCTGTCTGCAGTTGCTATTGGTTCACCACAGAGATGTTAACAGAGGACCCTGAGCTGCTCTCAAGTTAAAAACCACACAAAACACTGTAAAAGCAAGTTTTCTGGATGAAAGCATAAAATATTCATTGCCAGGGTACAAGAAGTCACATAATAACTGCGTATATGGTTATCCCCTAACAAGAAAATGAGAAATTTGGAACACTTCATAGTGTTCTGAATAAAAAATATGAATAAATTTGCATCAATTAATATTTAAAAAGCATACAAGTTGGGTTTTGGTTATTTGTTTTTAAATAAGCTCTGTATCTGCTACACCAATGAAAGAGCACAAAAAGCATTCAACAATGAGAAATACTAGATGAAGACGTGTGGACAAAACATTAACACATATTCCTACTTGCCACTGCATTGATTTTCAATTTTTATCTCTTAATTAAGAGAGAACATAGAGCCAATCTGGGGGTTTGATTCATTCAAGTAGCATAATTTCCTTCCTTTCCACATTACAAAGAGTTTACTATATCCTCTCCAGTGGGCCAGAAAAAAATTGTCCCTTTTTATTTTAGTTAAGAGCTACTTACTGGCGTACTGTGAAAAAATGAATCTCTGAATCTTAGCTACGAAGCTGCTCATTTCACTTGCAGATCAGGAGCAGTAATGGTCCTCAAACAGATCTAAACCTCCTTTCATTGTTAGTAATATACCTACAAAATTGGAAACATATTCTGATATCTCATAACCCATTCTTATCTTTACAAGCAGACATTAAACATGCTTTTGCAAAGAGGAGTTTTAAAAAAAAATAAAATTGAGGAACAGAGGACATTTCCTACTTTGACATAAGATGAACCATCAAAACTTACAAAGAAAAGAATATCACTTCATAAGAAAATGCTTAAGACTGTAAAGGCAGAAAATAATTACAATGCTTTATATTAGCTTATTTTTACAAAAAAGAGAAAAAGGCAGATGTGTAAAATAATTGGTATTCACAGAAGTCAAGGTTTGTCCAAACAGAATGGATCCCATTCTCATTGCATACTGAAATCACTTATCAATAAAGCAGCATACACGCTTCTCTATGGATGTAATTTCCCTAGCAAACAGAGGAAAGTACTCAAAACTTCAGATTCCTAGCGGGATGTGTCTGGCCTTTGGATAGCATCAGAAGAACAGATAAACAGCTTGTATTCCCCTGTATAACAGCCCTGATAATACCAGGAGATGTGGTTTGGAAAATTTGAAACATAAAAGGGCATCAAAAGCTCTCAGATGCCAGCAAACACTCCAGGAACAGTATATACGTTCTACAGATTAACATTATGCACATCAGTTTTGCCACTGTACCAAATTACCACCTGGTCTTGACTCCTAGGATCGTTCAGTAAATGGAAATAAGCCTTGTGATACATGTTCACAAGCATACCTCTTGTAATAAGCCTTTCCTGGAACAGTGGACTGTTCTGTCATCTCCCCTAAAAATTTACCTCGATTTCTAAAATAAGTCAAAGTAGTTAAGAGGAAAACCCCACTGCACCAGTGGTATCATTAAAAGATGCATGACCAGTACAAACATGAAGTTAATCTACTGAATCAACTAATTCTTAATTCAATCACTCATTTCAAAATGTTGGCTCACCCACAGTGAACCAGTGATGAGGGAACATGTGCTGCAAGTGTAGAGTGGTCCTAAAAAAGGAATAAAGCAGAAAGGAAGAAATGCAACCTCTTGATACTATCAATGTACGCACAAACCAAAATTAGCTCAGTCTTGGGTCAGAGGCTTCTCTCTTCCCCCCTCCTTTTCTTCTGCAGAAGAACTGAAAAAAGTCAAACATGACATGGACTTCAGTTCGCAGAAATTCCTCAGGCATTGGTTATGCACTTTCCACAGATGTTAGCTGTTTTCAAATGGAAATTACAGTGTCAGACACTATTTTCTCAGAAAAACAGTTTTAAACGCTTTTGATCAGAAGAGATTTAGTTCAGTTTCACATGAGTCAGGGTGAACAATTTCTAGATGGCCTTCTGGGAACGACATTTGGATGTGAAAAGGCAAAAAAACTCTTCAAGCAACATGACAATAGAAAAACTGGAGGAATGTTCTCTAGTATGAAAGTAGAGAAAGGGAATGGTAGGAAGAAATGCATGAAGACTATAGGGATTTTCCAAAAAAGCATGTGAGAAAGCAGCCAATAAACTGACAAAGCACACATCACCACTTATTTCCCAAACAGTATGTAGTCTCTAAGGTACAAAAAGGGTTTTTCTAGCTTTCAAAACAACTAACAAAGCTGCCAACTGTTACTCAATGCATCATCAAGCTAAGGGGGGTGTGGGGGAGGAGAGAGACAGAAAGAGAAAACTTTTATCAGCTACAACACTAACCAAACGGTGAAGCTTCAGACATAGTTCAGAAACAGGAAAGGGTTCTCTCCTGCAGCACAGCACATAACTGGATGAATATTAAAATCAGTACACAAAAACGTGCATGAAACAAGTGCCTTGAGATCTTGGTAGCACAGTCTTTTAAAGTAAAGATTATAAATGGGGGGGGGTGGGGGTGGGGAAGAGCCAGGGAGTGTTTGTATTTTGACTTTCTAGTAATTCGACAAGATAAATACAATACCTGGCTGAATGATGTCATCTACTGTTCATACCAACACACTTACATACTGCCTTAAAAACAACTAATGGTGGAAGAAGTTCCTCAACAAATACATTCAATGGAGATGGATGGTTTGCTATTAATGCTTAGGATATCTGTTTTTGATCAAATTACTGTTTGTTAAAATTTGTTTCTAAATTAATCTGAAATCTAACTGAAAAATATCTCTCAGATAGTCTTAAATGCTATAAATACTTATACCATGTACTCTCTAAAATCTTTATATACAGGAATACGCCTTTACACATATGAAACCAGAAGTACATCATTAAAGACTTCAGAAATATAGGTATGTAGGTATGTATTCCCAGCAAAGGAATGAATGATCAGATGGCCCATTAAATTAAAATGGAGAAAAACTTAAAAAAACAAAAGCCAAAACCCCCCCTACTCTGTCAAAGGTTAACTGACATCCTTTCTCTCCTCCCACAGAAAGGCCTGGTACTACTCAAGACCAAAAGAATCCCAGGGATGAAGACCAAGAACAGGGAGCAAGCACTATAGACTCCATATGAAGAATACTGTTTCTTGCAGCTCCCAGCTGCACGAAAAATTCCACTTAAACTCTATAAAGTCAAGTGGAGGCCAAGATAAATCCAAAGAGGATTGTGTGACTAGGCCTCCTGACCACAGCTTGTTTCCAGATCCTGTTTTCAAGAGTGCAGGGCTTCTATGACATCTTATTGAGCATATACAAGATACAGCATGTCAGGGAAACACTAGAACAACTGCACTCTTGTGAATCCAATACCTTGAACAAGCACAATATGGAGGAAAGTGGAAGTAGTAGAGTTCTCCTAGGCATCCAGATCAACTTATAGCTATACTCTGCTCTTTAGTGTAAAAAAACAAAGCAAAGCAAAGCAAAAAAAAAAAAAAACAACCCCAACACCAAAAACCCCCACACAACTAAAAAAGACCACCATTTTGGATTCAAACAGTGCCTGTACAGGACCCTGACTCTCAAAAAGCTTTAATTAAAGGCAATTTAAAAAAAATAAATCATGATATAATTACTGCAGTGTTGGTGTTGAGACAAGAAAGGTCACACACAAGCTGTTGCATTTTTCTGGCTTTTACTGAAAATTGAAAATGGCTTGCAATACACAGGAGGTAAGACTACATGAAGTAACAGTCTCTTGCCGTCTTAGAGACCATATGACTACCCATAACCACTGTGATACTGTTTCTAGATTTTCTGCACACCACTCCTGAAATCCAGTATGTATTGCCAGAAATACTTGTATGAGATTATATGGACACATGACTGTTATTGCAGGCTCCTTACAGAAATCAGAATGGAAGGAGAATTTTAAAAACAAAAAATAAAAAGCTGTACCCATCTTAAGGAAATCTGACAGCAAAGAAGGGAAGAGAGGAATATGAGATTATTTTCCAGGAAACAAGCAATTTATTTATACACACCCATTATTACATCAGCTGTGGCACTGCAAGTCACTATTAACAAGTTTTGAGGACAGTGGTTTTCTCATTGACTGAGATGATTCCAAGCTTTATAAGTTCTTCCCAATTTTAAAACTGGTACCCAGTAGCTCTAAAAATCCTTGCATAAGAAAACCATCAATAGTAAGTCACGAGGAGTAATAAAAAATATGGAACCTTAGGAAGTTTACAGAGCAATTCAACAATCCATAATTTTATAAAGCCAACATTTTAAATAGCAACACCTGCATTTGTAGTCAGAAACTTGGTACTGCAGAGAAAGACTAGCAGCTGTTCTAAGAAAGGAAAAAAAAAAAATAAATACATGAACAGCAAAAATCTCAGCAAACTCAGATTGGGACTTTAAGGACTCTAAAGAATTCTGGAAGTCCTGAAACCAGAAAGAAATCTTCTGTCTCCATGTTAAACTATTCCAGAAATAAGACTAGCACAATGTCATGTCATAATCTAGTGACACGTCACTAAAACAAGGAACACTTACAACCAAAATGCGAAACATCAAATTCAATACCTCAGTTTATTTGATTTTTATCATCAGCAAAAATAATTAGTTCTAAAGGATGTGGAGATTCCACTTTGTCTCTTTTGGAGACTATGTGCCTGGTGATTGCCAACATCAAATTGCTGGAAAAAAAAGACCCACCTAGTAAGTATTGATGTAGGTAGTCTAATTCCACTACCAGTACCATTTCAGAATTCTTTTCATTCTCAGTGAGAATTAACCATATCATAAGCATTAACAGTGAATATTTTAATTTGCAATGCATGTACCAAGCCAAAAAGCAAGTAGGAAAAAATGTTCTTATGGAAATACTTTAAAGTTTGAGGGTTTTAACTATGTTCTACTCTGCAGCTGGGCTAAGCAATGTGTGTATGATCAGTTATGGTAATTCACTTACCCTGGTGCAATGATATCTTTTGTGATGCCTCCGCTGGAGTATGACAACACAGATGTAAAGCCATGTTATTTGAGAGATCTTACATAGCTTATACAATGCAAGACTGGCAAAATTAATAGAATACAGAGTTTTAACATCTGGCTGAAATGATGATGCCAGAAACAAAGTTTCAGATTCATTCCAGAAACCAAGAACGCTTCTGGAATGCAAAGATGCTGTATAAGAGACGGGTTTCATCTGAACCTTAGGAGAACTGGGCCAGTGGCATATAAAAATCAAAAAGGTCACAACCAGGACTTTAAATCAAAGAATGTAAGAAAACCATCAAGTGCAGAAGAGAGCACAGTTCAGAGTGTCATGCTATTACAGATGAAGATGCAGAAGTTCCACATCTTCAAGAAAATGGAAAACAGGAAATAAAAACCAATTTCTATCCTCTGACTAACAGAAAGTCACCTAAGCACAGAATCAAGGCAAAACACTGGAACAGATACCCATAGACATATGGTCTCGATCTAAGAGAAAAATACAATAGTAATCAGATTTCAGTTATTTCTGTTTACGTTGGACAAATGTCCTACATGTATTTAAACACAGCAACTACATTTTAAGACAGTGTCACAGACTGTTTCTTGGAACAACAGTTAGGGAAGCTACAAGAGAAGATGTGACTCTTGGACTTGGGTTGCATGCATGGTCCAATTTTAAAACTTAAAGGTGAGCCACTTCTGTGTAACAGCAACAATAAAATACTTTATTCATCACTCCTACAGCATTGACACAGGTTGAGAGAGGTATATGCAAAGTGCAAATTACTTAAACATGCTACATTATACTGAAAAGCAGAGGGTCCGTATATGCTGCCTAGCAAAAGAAAGCTGCATTTATAAACCGTACAGTAAATAAAATATTAGAAACAAGGCAACACGATACAGAGCATTGAGTTTGTGGAGGAAAAACCTACCGAACCAAAAACCACCCACAACAAAAAGCTCTGAAAATACAAAAATCTAACAGATTTAGCTGTAAAAAAACCACAGTGGGACAGGCCAAAAAAAAGACTTTGAAGAACAGCTACAAATGGAGGCAGAACTTGTAATAAATCTTTCTTCAAGCACATCAGGAATAGGAAGCCTGTCAGAAGAGTATGTAGGACCAACTGATGATCAAGATAAAAGGAACACTTAGAGAAGATACACCCATTTGCAGCAAAGCTAAATGACTTCTTTGAATTGGTTTTCATTGGGGAGTCCGAAACAGCAGCTCTTCTCTTAGGGGCTCATTAAAAAATATGACAAAATTAATTGTAACAAATCAGCAAAATGGAACTATATTCACCCAAGAGTTCTAAAATGACTTAAGGATGAAAAGGCTGAACTATTAATTGTGGTACGTAACCAAAACTGCCTTACTATCTGAACTCGGGAAAGCTCCAGGGAACTACAGGCCTGTAAGCCTGGCTGCTGTAACAGAAAAATCATAAAGGACTCTAATAAAGCATGGATGATGCATTACTATGGTCTCTTCAGAAGGCTCTGAAGAAGCTGACTTGCAGATAATGGTGATGTGGTTCATGCATGCTTTTACTTCCAGACATCTTTCACTAATTCCTCCATTAAGGCTGTTAAGGAACTTGAAACTATGGTGTAAGATAAGAGGTCCTTTAATGGATATTTAAGAGACAAGAATCAGAGAGGAGCATTTGAAATGTTTCTTTCTAAACAGCCATATCTTTCCCACATGAATAAAAACAACCAAAGCTGGAGGACAGAAAAACTGGTCAAGAGGTCAGCATGTCAGAGGCAGTGGTTGAGTTCAGAAGGCAGGGAGGCAATTTTTACCATGAGAATCAACATAATGGATGACAGATACACATGGGACAGCAGAAGCGTACACATTTTAAACAAGCAGGGACACTATACATAGCATGGAAGCTAGAGAAGAAGCAGCAACATAAGAATCATCAGCTGCAAGAGATGCTGGCTTTTAAGAACAGATCATCATGCTGAAATATCTTGAGTACTTCACTCATAAGACTCAATGACTAAGTTAAGTCTTTTATTTATAAGCATTCTTGCTGCTTCTTTCCAAATGGTTACATTGAGGAATGACAACAGGGATTGACTTTTACTGCCTTTTTTTCCAAAATAGCACCATAGCTATTTTATCTTATTATGCAGTGGGTGTTTGGTCTGTGGAACTGCCTGCCAGGGAATGTCATGTTAGTATGGGTTTGAAGATGAACAGCGTAGAGAGAAGAGAGAAAATTACTGAGAGCGCTTTACAAAAACACCTCTAGTTCTGAAAGTCCATTTAATCAAAAAACAATGCAAGTCTGAAGTAAGTGTTATACATGCTTGTCCTAGTCACAACTAGGGACAAGAAACTGGTCAGGACCTCCAGTCCAATCTAGTATAACTTATGTCCTTCATGTTCTTTGCATCTAAATGGAAATCAATCTACTTGGCATACATACAAGCCTGATGAGCTTATGAAAATCTCTTTCCATTAATAAAAGACATACTACAGTTCCTCTTTTCATTTTACTAATGTCAAGCACACCACTATAAGAAACCAAACTTCATTCATTCAGAGAAGGACAGAACTTGGCTTGGAATTAAAAGTACATCAACCTGATGTTTAATTGGAAAGTTAAAATTCTCATTAAACATCAGCAACATGACTTTCCAGTGATAGAATTTTCTGAGATTTCCCAATGAGATGCTTAAACCCTGCCTTGTTTATATGTCATGATATCACCATTTCAATCTATACATTTATTTTTACATTTCTTCTGTGAGAAACTGCCAGAAGCTTCCCCTCTCTCCAATAGAGTCAATGCCAGTTGTCTCCAAGATGGACAAACTGCTCACCAAAGCTGGGATAACACATTTAAGAAGGGGAAAAAAACTGCTGCGTAACTGCAGCCAGAGAGAAGAGTGAGAATATGTGAGAGAAACAGCCCTGCAGACACCAAGGCCAGTGCAGAAGGAGGGGGAGGAGGTGCTCCAGGCGCTGGAGCAGAAATTCCCCTGCAGTCCCTGGTGCAGCCCATGGTGGGGCAGGCTGTCCCCCTACAGCCCATGGAAGTCCATGGGGGAGCAGATATCCACCTGCAGCCTGGGGAGTACACCATGCCGGAGCAGGGGGGTGCACAAAGGAGGCTGGGACCCTGTGGGATGCCCGTGCTGGAGCAGGCTCCTGGCAGGACGTGTGGCCCCGTGGAGAGAGGAGCTCACGCTGGAGCAGGTTTGCCGGCAGGGCTTGCAACCCCGTGGGGGACCCATGCTGGAGCAGTCTGTTCCTGAAGGACTGCACCTCATGGAAAGGACACATGCAGACACTGGATTTCTTTTTACAACTGAATCCTCATACTAGAGGATTCTCAGAACTGCTATCACTTCTATGCAAATTTACTATCACAAATGTTTAAAAGAGTATTCTTCTCAAATCCTACATTACACTTCTTTCAAATTTTGCAAAATCACATATAAACAATAAACAAGGAAAACATGACTATTATACTCAGCAGAATTACCAAGTCTCAAAATGAAGAAAAAAAAAAATCACAGCTACCAAAAACTCATAAATTAATCTACCACTTACCAAGGAGCAAGACGTTCTTTATCCTGAGCAATAGTCCTCTGGAAATGTTCAAAAGCGAGACCTACATTTAGGTGCAACTGCTTTAATCTTTCAGTTCTTGAAGCCTCCAAAATAAAATTCATAAAAAGATATCAAATTTGTGTGTCCACAACCCAAAAACAAGCTTGAGAGAATAAAAGAAATGGTGACAATTCCATCAACATTAGTGGTGAGACTTTGCAAGGTAAAACAATGACACCCAACAAAAAAACCCATGTGGAGTAACTAGGGAACACCAACGGAGCTCAAGACATAAAAAAATATGGCTTCATAAGATTTCCAGGAAGCAAGCAAGGATTAACACACAGTCTCTTTGCAAAGCTCTATTTAATATAGCTATTTTAAAAAGTAATTACAAAAGTAGTTTGTAATTGAATAATTACACAAAGTCTTAGGACAGTTAAATGCAAGTAACCCATGTGAATTAGTCAAATAGGCTTTGAACTTTGGGTACTATGAGTTCGGTACAAACTATTGTTAGACACCTTATGGCAACAGCAAGAATATGGCCATTTAGACGTACCAGTTTGGCTGGGATAGAGTTAATTTTCTTCCTAGTAGCTGACATAGTGCTGTGTTTTGGATTTAGGCTGGAAAGAACATTGATAACACACTAATGTTTTAGTTGTTGCTAAGTAGTGCTACCCTAGGCAAAGACATTTCCAGCTTCCCATGCCCTGCCAGCAACAAGCTGGGAGGGGGCACAGCCAAGACAGCTGACCCAAACTGGCCAAAGGGGTATTCCATACCATATGACATCATGCTCAGTATATAAACTGGGGAGAGTTGGGGGGGGGGGGGGCAGGGACCACTGCTCAGGAACTGGCTGGACATCGGTCAGCAGGTGGTGAGAAACTGCATTGTGCATCATTCATTTTGTATGTTCTTTTATCATTATTACTACTATTTTCCCTTCCTATTCTGTCCTATTAAGCTGTCTATTTCAATCCATTAAACTTTTTTTTTCCCCCCAATTCTCTCTCCCATCCCACTGAGGGGGTGAGGGAGGGAGCAAACGGCTGTGTTGTTTCTAATTGCCTGCTGGATCAAACCACAACATCAGATCAGTCTATTATGCAGTTGTAAAACAACAACAAATTCTGTGGACAAACCTATCTAGCAGTTAAAAATGCTTAATCAGCAGAAAAAGAACATGTGTTTCTTGGTATTAAAACTGATAGTGAGCACTTGCCTAGCAAGAAAACTAAGCTACAGCTTTTTCTGCAGAGAACCATTACATCCAAGTAACTATGGAGAAAGAACAAATGGCAAATATTGAAGATTTTTATAAGACCTGGGTACTTGAAAAGAAGACAGACAATTGGGTTCTTTGAAAATAAAGTACTATAATAATTGCTTGTTTCAAAACACCAGCAAGAACAACTTATCTTTGACTTTATCAGATGAAAAATCCCCAAATAAAATGCAAGGTCGGGAAGAACAAGTTGTTCTAGTGACAGTAAAACCAACTCAGCACAATCTGCACCCTGCATTCCACAGCACTGTCCCTACTGTAACCTTGTTTCCTGAAGTCTTGCTCTGCCAAAAAATTACCAAATTCATCCCTGTGTCCTCTTAACTTTTCAAATGATGTTGGCTCTCTCTCCTTTGTCATTCTATAACCAGCTGTGTGAAGAGCAGCACAGTTCTGTTGCTGTTGCCAAACTACATGTCCACTGGCTGACTCACTTCTAGGCATGCTGGGTATCTACTCCTCAGGCTAAATAGTCTAGGTAATTGCTCTGTTCATGCTGATGCCTACATTTTGCAAAGGCATTAAATTAGTCTTCTGTCGCCTCAGTAGCTGCTTAATTTCACATAAGCCACTTATTCACAGACTGAGAAATAGTTGTATTAGCGAACAATAACTACAAGTGGAAAATCATATATATGAAATGTATATGGCCAAATTCACTCTCGAATGAACTTCAGCTAATCTAATTTCACCCACTAGTTTGCCTTTTAAGTAAATGAATCACTTCTAAACCAGAAATAAAATCACAATGGGAATAGGAATATTTTATCCTTCTTAAATGTTTTGTAACAGGTTAAAAAAAACCTAATACAGAAAAATACCTGGGAATTCCATTTGAGGGATGAAAATAAAAGAAAAAAGGCACTAGCAGACACAGTGTCTCAATTACACCTGATATAAGACAACAAAAATGTAGAAAGTGGATACAGAGTTCAGCGGAGTAATCCATAGTTTCTGACAAATATTTTTTTCATTTCATAAATAGCAATTAATTTGACACATGCAGCTCCAAGCAGTCTGATTCCCCCTTCAATCTTTTCTACTTGTGAAACATCAGATCCTGTGCTATGGTTACTTCTTCAGGCAAAAACATCCTAATGGTCATCATCTGTGAATCTCTGTGAATCGTTTCTTTTGAAGAGGTTATGCTTGTGACTAGCAGAAGTGAAAATCAGGGAGGCAAAAGGCTTATACATCCCCAGGGACAAGATCAACCCAGCTTTTCAAGCTTTCCTAACCATTTTCAGCAGGCTTGTGTGATAAACCCACACACCCAATAATTTCTGGAACTAATTATCAGGGGAGGTGTGGTGGTGCATATACCCCACTCTCCCCACTCCTCACCCCCCCCCCCACCCCCCAACTTTAAGACCTCAGGAATTCCTGCCTTTGTATAGTGAGTTGGTCAGTTAAGCACCCCTTAACTGTACCAAAAAATTCTATGCAACTGAGGCAGGAGAGGCACCGGTTGACTAGTCAAGGCAGGGGACAGCACAAGGAACCTGACAACCTTGAAGCATGTCTCACCTGGGTTGCAACCAAGCAGAGCAGCAGCACTGTTATTGGAGTTTAAGTAGCGCCAGCTGGATTGCAGTCAGGATGACTGTTTGCAAATGACTAAAGCCAATCATCTCAGGACCTATAAAGAAGTGGTTCAAAGTGAGGCCCCTTGAGCTCTCCTCACTCCGAGTGTGACACCTTTCGGAGCTAACAAACTCAAGCTTGCTGAAGTTGGAGGTCCATTGCCAAAGACCACAGTGAGGCCTGGGCTGAAACCTTTCAATCCTTGGTGCTCAGCCATTGCCCAATGAGAAATGCCAAGAAAATTAATGTGATTATTTTACTGAACTCGAGGGGAATTTTTAGTGGATATATCCATATATATACATATTTTATATACAAAAAGTAATATATATATACACATATGAGTCAATTTAAGTAGTCTGTAGATATGCAATTTAATTACTAATTCTCTGAATATTAATTTAGTTAATGATCAAATGCTGCTAAAATCTTGTAGTCTACCTCAAAACCATGAACAAACCTTAGAGTGCTACCGGACACTCAAATTATCCTTAGATATAAACCACTGACCAAATTTTAATTTTTCCTAAATTTCCAGTGAATGGTTTATTACCGCAAGAAAATTATTTTGTCAGGCTGCTAGTAAATGCTGTTGCCTTAGCTGTGATCATAGATGATTAAGCCACAAGATTCTTTTAGATGTTCATTTCATTACATTTGCTGTTTCTTTTTATCTTTCATTGAAGTCATTTGGCATTGCAACAGTATAAGTCAGGGAATTTTAGCTTACTGTAAATTATTCTAGCAATTTATTTTTTATGAACATACTTAGGGCTAAACATCAGGCTTTTATCTGCTTGCACAATCCTCTAACCTGTGGCTTACGCATGCACAGTGTCATATAATACACAGGATTTAGAATCATTGCCATCATCAAGTGGCAAGAAGAGTTGTCAAAAGCAAGGAAAGTAATTTTAGAGCATCTGTGTTTCTTGACTTAAAGGAATAGCTAACAACTCCACTGTCAAAAAGCCTAAAAGTTGAGAGTTAAAAAGCCCTCTACATTAGGCTGAAATCGTTGGGGTTTTTTTCCCCAAGGAGGTACCTTTAGCATTCCTTTCAATTCTGCAAGTTAACCGAACCAGATGAAAACCCAGGTAAGAACACTGGATAATGTTCATCTTAACGAATCCTAAAAGAAGCAACAAAAGTAACTATGTAGTTAGAAAGCCTGACCACCCTGATTTGCTTGAAAGGTGCAGGCACTTCAGTGATACACTTTTAAAGTTCAAATACCACAACAATCTTCATTACAGAGACTAAAATTCTGCTGAAGCTTGGTAGGAAAGCAGAGAATGAGAAAAGAAAATTCACTTTGCTTTGCTGATATTGCTGCTTGCTTATCTGACTGGTGCGCCACCAAAATCTTGTTTAGTCTAGCAACAAACTTATCTTCTTGCCAGTGAGTAAGAACATGTACTCAAGCAGTTGACCCAGATGCAATCTAAAAATAGTGTTCACTATCAGGCATAAAGGTAAGAAAAGTTATATTGGAAAAAGAAATTAACAACTCTAGGCTTGCATCAAGAGGGCCTTCCGGCTTCCCTCTTTTTGGCTTGTCTCAACTTCCAGCAGTTTTGTCTGCAAGTAACTGTTTCTAATAAACCACATATATTTAAAACACAAAAATTTGATATATTGCTTGAATTCTTTTGTTTATTTAATTCGAATTATTAATGCTAATTATATCCAGTTGCACATGGCTCTTCTCTCTTTAAATACAGGTAGCAGGATCCCAGTTCTTTTTCCTCATCACTGCTGCAGCTGCTGGCATGGCCTAAAAACCATAGTGGAGTGTGCCCAAAAGCTTTTCACACCAATGCTGCCAGAAGAAAGTTACAAATCTCCATTAATATTTCCTGACAGTACCCACAGCTTCAGTCCTGTACTACGAAGGGTCAATTGCTAGAATAATCCCATGATTCAGAGATTAAAACACTGACAACATAATTCCATTGCTATACAACTTCCACATGGGAAAGGAAAGAACATTTTGGCAGAGACCAAGTACTTTCCAGAGAAAAAGTTTCATCATTTACTTCTCCCCTTTCCACGCCAGGCAGAGTTACCAAGCCTGCTATGTTTGAACAAGTGCCTGGCAGTTCACTTAGCCTGAGGTAAGCAGGGGGTGCTCCAAAGCTCATCCAGATCCACCTGTGATACCTTATTTTCTACATAAAGCACAATTGCCTGTTTCTTCTGTTGATTCTTTGAGGTTTTTGTACTTCCTAGAGATTTTTGTCTGTCTTCCTCCAGGAGCATGATTAGAGGAGAAAATATGAAAACAGTTTTTCCTGCTGTGGCAGAGACTCAAATGCAACAATATTTGCCATAGCTATAGTTCCAAAGTGTCCTAATGTGGACATAGCTTTTACTGGCAAAAGAATACTAGTTAATGGCACATTTTGCTGAATTAGGCTGAGAAGTTTTTCAATGATTTATACTTTTTCCAGTGCTACAAGGTTTCAGCAGTCCAGCAATTTTCCTAACCCAACTGTCCTTTAAAATATGCTCCTCAGCAACAGAAAACAAGTCTGAAGTCAGGCCCAGATCCAGCGTAAAATTTACATAATTTAAAGTCACTTCCTTAAAGACAGGGCAGGACAGAGCCAGTCCCTAATTAACAGAATATGCCTATATCTCCATTTCTGCTTTCAAGCTTTGTGCTAGAATTATTTTCTTTTGGGGGCATACGGTAATGATTTCCTCTCATAAAGTAAATATTTCCTCATTAGAAACATTTTCATTTTTACTCCTGAAACCTTTTAATTTCACTCCTGAATATTTTAAGTGGATGAGTGTTGCCAAATTCCAAAAGAAACAAGATGCTCCCCCACACTTCTCCCATTATATTTTTCAAGGAAAAACACAGGTGCAAAGCTGTGATAGGTTTTTGCCTTTAGGTAAAATGGCAGTGACTGCCAAAAGCGTCCAGAATGCATACAAAGAGCTTGCATTTTTATCTGACCTGGCACTGTCTAGGACTTTGACAGACTGCAAGAAAAAACACAGAACAAAAAAACAACCAACAAGGAGTTTCATTTAAGGGTGTCTCTTTCTGGAGAGGGGGTAAAGAAGGTCAGGATGATCATGGCCTGTGTTGCTCTTCACTCTCTGATGTAGACAGGACTCCTTAAGCCACAGTTGCCTCCCACTTAGGACTTTTGAGTATTTAGTACATTTATACACTTCTGTTTATAAGCTGGTAACATGTTTAAGTGGTTTACAACAAGGAAAAGCAATTGACAGCTGTGCAAGTGGTTAATTTTGGTAGAAAAAGTCTCTTTAAATGTTCTATCAACTACAGTAAAATTTCTGGCCACAGGGCAGTGAAGTAGTGAAAAAAAGGATGGTGGTGATGGAGACACTACAAATCCCAAACAATTTCTTTATTCAAGCCATAACATCATTTCCTCACTAGCATCCACTGACATCACGAAATAGTAAGTTTCTGATCAACCTGCAAACAGGCACTGAAAAGCTTCTTTCATAAAGAAGTCAGAAGCGTGGCCTATATAGTATCTACCTAGAAGGACAAGGAGAGGGCACATGACCTAACCTAACACTGAGCTGGAGACACAGTAATCAAACTCTTGGTACTAACTTCTGGGGCTTCATTGTATCTCCAAACCAAAACACTGTGCTCCAGCCCTTCTAAAATGAATTTGAACATATTTGGAAAAATGCCATTCACAGTTTTTCCTTAAATCAGATCAGAGCCGAGAACAATACATCAGTCATCTCTCCTGGCCAAGCCCTGCACTAACTCTGCAGTCATCACTCTTCAGCCAGCACCACCTTGGTTCACAGTCAGTACAATGTGCAATTTACAAAGAACTATTACTACAAACGGAAAAATCACAAATTCCCAGAGGCACGTGCAATGTGTGTCTCACAGACCACACCCTTACTGATTCACTGCATTCAAAGGCTCACTTCCTCAACCACCATTTCCCCTCAGACCACACCAAAATACTAATCCCCAAAAAGCCAACACCCACATGAACTTTTAAACTGCCTTTTTTAAAAAGAGCACATTTACTACTAAGTTTTTTGTCTCGCCTGTTTCTAATGACTGAAAAAATACCGAATTAAACCAGAATGCAAGAAGCATGACAAACGGGAATTACACTAACCGGATTACAAATTTAAATATGTAAAGTAAAGCTGGACACCACCGATATCAAATGCAAATATTTAAAGTCTCAACACCTACTTTTACCTATTTAGAGAATATTACCTATAAAAGTCTGCTCATCTTTCTTCTCAGTTAAGCATCCAGACATATGTCTCTTCAAAGTAGTCTAAGGAAACTAGAAGCACCTTTCTGCTTAAAAAACGCAACAAATGGGAACAATGTGGGTTGGTTGGTTGTTTTTACAGGGGAAGGAAGTCATAATGTACCAGATGCATCCCCCTGTCCTTCACTTGTGCCGCTCAAAATACACATGTATGAGTTTAGGGGAAAACAGACAAACAGCAATGCAACAAAGTGTGCTGACAACTTAGTTATACAAGTCAACAAAAAAGACGGTTGAATGAGTAAAAACCATTAGGAAAGGAACAGCAAACAAAACAAAGAATATCACTGCACTGCTGTATAAAGCCAGAGTGTAACTGACACAATTGTGCACAGTTCACATCCCTACCCCACAACCCAAACTCAATAAAAATGAGATGGCAGAACTGGAAAGTTAAAGAAAACAAAGCAACAGTGGCCAAAGTTAAGAAGTAGATTCTACATGAACAATATTAAACAAGTTAAAAAAACAAACAAAAAAAACCCACCGAAAATTTTTCAGCAAGGGAAACAGCCACAGAAGGTTCCTACACTAAAGATGTACAAATCACTAGTGGAATAGAAAAGGTGCATAGGAAGCAATTTTTTCCTGCTTCCCCAAACACAAAGCCATAAAGTATTAAACTGAACTAACAAGGGCAGAAATGGAACATACCACATTTCTTTTTCCTCCTAAAATGCTTCTTTTAAAAAAAAAAGTGTGGGATTCAAAGGCATAGGATGTATCTAGTGGTTTCTCTGTCACTCCTTCCTTCTCACACTTTTCCTCTGCTCCAGCAGTTCCCCTGGGTCTGCAGTTCTTCGGACAAAACCCAAACTGACCCTGCTGCAGCATGGGGCTCTCCACAGGCCACAGTTCCTTGAGGAACATTGCCCTGCTCCCACCTGAGCCCCCAAGGGCCCACAGGGAGCATCTCCTCCACAACAGAGCACGCCTGCCCCTTGCGCTCTGACCTCAGGTTCCCTCTGTTGATTTGTTTCGTTGGTTCGGGGTTTCCCCCCCACCTCTCCTTGCCTTTATGTGTCTGGCACAGTCTCCCCTTCTTTAAATACATTTTTGCAGAAGCACCTGCCTGCTCAGCCCTGCCCTGTGGTGGGTTGGCTGGAGCTGGCTGTGTCCAGCTTGGGGCAGCCCCAGGCCTCTCCTCACCACAGCCACCCTGCAGCCCCCGCTGCCAGCCCCTGGGCGCCTGCACAGGGTGCACAGAGAAACACAGGCCTGCTCCGGGCAGGGGGATTCCCTGCTCTCTAGTGAAATAAGAGCTTCAATTATGGAGTTTTGTGAAGTTTGTGGCCTCAAATGAGGGCTCTCTTGTGTAGCCTCTTCAGGGAATTCACTCTACAGTCCTTCCGTACATCTCCCTCTTCTACTCAAATCTTTATTTTCAGGAAACTTACAGTAACTTAATATTGCTGAAACATAAAAAAAACCCCAAAACAATGGACAACATGTAAGCAAAATATATGCTTATAACAGCTTCATTTCCTTAGAAAATCAGACTAAAAATGGTACATTGTTACTCAAACAGTTTTGGTATCCTGAGTGTTTCAAATTGGCTTTCCTCCACCTGCCATTATTCTATGCTCCATCTGTTTTAAATTCAAGTGTACTGCGGATGGTTATAGTCTTAGATGAACTAAATAAATTCTCATTATATTTTCATGTATTAAATTAAAAATCAACCAGGGGAAGAAAAAAAAAGATTAGTAGATAGGAGTAAATCTATTTTTACACATAGCTGTTCTATGTTCATACTTTTAATGGCTCCTAAATAAATTCCTGCAATAAGAAAGGCTCAAAAAACCCCACAGCCAACGTATAGAAAGACAGTATGATTGTGAGAGACAATGCTGTGAGTTAGGGGGTATGAACAAAAATACGTAGGTTGTTTTCGTACCCTGTAAAGCTATACAAGGTGGGTTTTTACTTTTGTCTTTTGGGGATGGGAAGTGGGATCCAATCCAAAGAAAGCTGGAAAGAAACTCTGGGAGTGTATCATTTACCTAAACTAGAAAACAACAAAAGTGACCATTTCAAGCAACAATAATACTGATGATTTCAGTATAATTTTCATTTGAAAACTTAAAAACATTAATAATTATTTCTGTGTAATATACACATGCATAATTTTGAATTATTCCTTACTCTTTTGAAGTTAATAAATTCATCTATGTCATCCTTTTCTAAAAGCAATTTCAGTTTAAAAAATGCACATTCTTAATAGAAAAAGAAATTTTCAAATATTCCTGAGAAAGTCTGGATTAAAGATTAGAGAATTACATATCAAAGAAGGGACAGCAGAAAACAGCTTTGATATAAGCGGCACTTTTTATGGGAGATTCACAGAAAAGCAGTGATGAAAGCTTAAATAGAATGCAGGGCCTACTGCTACCTACATATAAAGGTCTTTAGAGAAGGGAAACACAAACAGAGCAAATTCTTTGATCCCAAAATGGAAACGCAAACTGTTACGCAACAAGGATAACAACTTGTCCCAATAACAAAAGAGCACACTATACCTGGTTATTGTTTATGAACACAACAAGCTTGTTATAAATGGCAGAGAATTTTCAGAAGACATCACCATTTCTTATTTACATGCGTAGGAAAAACTTGCTTGAAGCTAGTGACAAGAACACTTGCCAAAAGTGGATCACAAATGGAAGTAAATTTGAATCAGACTGAGATTATGAGCTCGTCAAAAAAATCTCGCTTCATAATTGTACTTTAACTCATTCATGAATCATGAAGTTAGCATTTGAAGGCAGCTTATCTATGCAGTGATCAGATATTTAAATAAGAGTTGAATAAAGATTCATACCACCATCTTACACAGACTCTTCTGTTTAAAGTTTTACATAAAAATCCTCTTCATTGCATAAAGGGAATTTGATTCTAGAGGAGAATACATAGTCAACCACTACAGAGTTATTAACTAACTGATTTCACATGCATAACCTCAGATTGATCAAAATACTGAGGAAAAGTCAATTCTGTATGTAGATTACTGCTAAATATTGTTTACTCTTTATACCTTACATTTTTATAGCCAATCTATTTCATGACAGCTAATCATTCTTGAAAGAAATACTCACAGTTGCACTGCTTCCTCCAAAATTGTTTTTAACTGCATTTCTTCCACCCCACATACAGGTTCCCTATATACAGTTGGGAAAAAAAACCAGTTATATAAATTGTCTTCCTCAAATTTTGAATTTGCTTTAATCTTATGAACCTTCTCCTTATTGAGCATCACAAATTGCAAGATTACTGATATCTCTAGTTTCCCAACTGATACATATATTCAGGTGCAACATTTGTATTTTTACACATGCTCTAGTCCTCTAGATGAGGACTATGGCAGTGGCATTTGGTATTAATTACTGTGGAACCCTGGCTTTATTAAGTATCTGGAAAAATTTACAGAACAAGAAACACTGTCGATCTTATGAGTGTGTTTCAGCTCTGAAAGACCATGCTAATCATTCGTCCTAGTCTGGAAGACAACTCCAACCTAGTTAATTTCTAATGAGACAGAAGTGAAAATTAAGGGGGCTAAAAAAATCTCAAGCAGGTAGGAAAAATAAATCAAAAAGGGTAACAGATCAGGATTTTAAAAGCAAGACAGAGGAGTGATGGTGAAGAGGGGCCATGGCAGAGAAATTTTGCCTGTGGAAATGGCAGTGATTCCAAAGCAGAATGAACATCCTTTAACTACAGGAGTGTGAAAGGACAAGAGCATCCTTTCCACCTGACATATATCGACAAGAAGATGATTCCACATGCAGTCCTGCATGCACACATACAAAAGCAACAAGACAACCAAAGCAGCAAATGCTAAAGTGGAAAAAACTGCAGTTGAACAGATAATAGCACTTCCAAAAATGTCAGCTGCAAATCCTAGCCAGTCAGTAAAACAAGCAGGTAAACCTCAAACAATCGATGCTAATGAACCAGAAAGAAGGACCTGAGAAAAACTACTCACTTGCCTTCCTTTGCCACCTGTCAACCTCCAAAATCTCCCCAAAATATATGCATGCAATGAGGGCTAATTAAATACTTTAACCATTGAAAAATGCTTTTCTTCTTTCTGCTTTCCATTGAAAGACTAAAAGACAAATTCCTTTCCAGAGGACATTCTCCAACAGCATACTTAACAGAAATGGTCACTCCGTAAGAGTCAAGACCTCCTGTAACAATTTCATTTTCTCAGGGCTCAATAGTAACAAGTATTTCCTCCACTTCATTCTAATGGGCATTACTCCCACTCACATATCCGTTTTAACAGCAGCACAGCTATATCAGAGCTAACTTAAACGATAATTTTCAGGTTACTAGCAAAGTTCTCTACCCTATGCTGAAGAAGTTCTAGCTGTAAATTTTTAAGAAGCAACATATTACACTACGACAAAGGGAAGCAAGTACTCCTGAATAATAATGAACTACTCTCAGTTAAAGCACCAAAGTTATTTTGCCTCAGGAACTCAATAATCTATGCATTTAAGTAGAATATACAGGTTAATCAACAACCAGCATTTATTTGTACAAATACATTTGAGTTCAGAACTTATCATAAATTTCTGTACCCTATAAATTGCATCTGGCTGAGGAAGATGGTTATGTATTGAAATGGCTCCAGTTTTGGAGAACAGCTATACTGAATACAGGGATTTATGGATTCTTCTTAAATAGTTACAATTGCATGGGAAGTGAGGAAGAAACCAGGCTCATGGACAGAGAACAGGGGTAAGCAAGAGCACAGGGAAGATCCTGTCACTTTCTTTTTCCAGAAGATGGTAAAACTCTTCTGGTTGCATACACTAAGTTTCTGAAATGACACGAAGTTAAAAATGTAACTGGCAATAAAAAACATATTGTAGGTTACATATAAACAAGGAAAACGAGAAATAGTGTTTTGCCATCTTTCATACAAAACCCAAATTGAAAAAGTTTAATGCTTTACCCACTTTCTGATCATGCTTTCAGGTTGGAATTCAGGTGTGACAAATAGCATTGTACTTAAGGCATTACAAAGAGGATTTGTAAATCAAAACTGAAGTAACTCTTCTTCCATTCAGACTTGATTAAGTTAGCTTTATGAGGAGAAGATTTAACAATATGCAATATCAAACTAAGGAAATTTCATGCTACTGGTCTTTTTTTTTTTTTTTCCCCTCTCTGAAATGCCTGATTGCTTGGATCCTGGTAACCAATCCAGATCATTCTACAAAAGAATCTGAACAAAACTAGGGATTAGAAAGCCATTTTTTGAAAAATACAGATAGGAGAGTAGAGGGAAGAAGAAACGTCTCCCTCCCCCTCCCAAATAACCCCCTAAAATGCAAACATATTACAGGACCACTCACAGACTAGACAGGAGTCAGACCTCACAGCAATCCAATAAAAATAGAGAGAACAGGAAATGACAACAGTGTATGATTGTAAACAGATTTCATGTGGAAAATTATCTCTGCTCACTTTTATTTAAACAGGATGTTTTAAAAAACAAGGAAAAAAGAAAAACTACTTCACTGCTCCCCATCTGCAATATCCAGCAAAATAATATTGTCAAAATTATTTTTAGGAACCAGTCATTAACCAATTTTGCATCTGGCAAAAACTGCCACATGGATAGGATTTTTACTCTACGTTCAGAGGCTCAGACACAAAAGTCAAGTTGCATGGTAGGATTCTTATATGCTTGCAACCATCCTTAGAGATTGAGTGAATACATTCATTACTATGTGGATGAATTTTGCACCTAACAGTGGTATTTTTATACATTCAATCTTCCAAGTAAATAATCCTAATAACCTAAAGGCCATATTGCTTCTAATGTAAAAGGCAGTTGATAGCCACAACAAAACGTAACCTGCGGCTTCCTATTCTTTCTTAGCATCTGGAAACCAGATGCTAAGCTCAGAGGTGAATGCAGACAAGAAACCAGCACGAGTCATTTCACACTGTGAGACAGATCTATTTTAATAAAATGTCCATTACTGAGGGGTCTGGAGACTTTTTCAATCTGACACCAGGAGCAAAGGCCCAAAAGACAAGTTCTCAGAGGATGCCAAAGTTGTAAAATAGAGTAGGCTATGTCAGACAGAGTGAAACTAGCTGTGGTTTATGTCCACAACATTTTATAAGAAAATGAATTATTGAAGTCCTGGGCCATAAAAAGAAATATATATATAGTCTAATTGCAAAGAATATCTACTAGTTCTATAAATAACCATTCAGTTTTTTCCTCACCAGATGTACCAACAGACATTCAATCTAAGCAGATGAATAAATACCAGCTTTTATTTCAGAACACCTAGGCCCCAAAATAGATATTTTGCTAACAAATAATATTTATAAAAATAACATATGGCCTTACTACAGTGGACAGCATTGTCCAAGAAAGGAAAAGTTAGAACTGAAACATGTAATAACAGAAAAACAGAAGACAGGCAACCTCGCCCCAAAGAAAAATTAAGGATAAAGAAAAAAGATTTATTTCAACAAAAACATGCTGATAAAAATGAGGATCACAAAAGTTTCAGACTGATAAGCAGTACAAATGTGAAACTCAACATCACACCAAAATAATTATCATCTATTGTTTGAATCAAATAAAAAGAACACATCCATTCACGTCTCTTTTTGAAATTAAGATAAAAAAGTTTACTTAGTCAAACAGTAAATCAACTCAGCAAGAAATTCCTTGGGAAAAAAATTAAACAGACCTTTCTTTTGCATCAGTCTGTTGTGCATTAACACTTACAATGACTGGTAAAACTAGATGCCAACAACAATCAACTTAACCTACTCTGGAATTACATTGTTCTCATTGTTATGTGGGCTTTGCATGATGTGATCTGTAAGAAGGAATAAGGCTACTCAGAAAACCTGTCTATTCATAAGAAAAAAAGTGCTTTCAACTCTCAAGGTTCTGCTGTGTCCAAACATATTCTTTAATTCACTCATCCAGGCATTTACACAGAATACATTCTCTCTTTCCACCTTCCTGGTAACACATGCCTTCGGGGGTCAAAAAAAAAAGAAAATTTTCAGTTTGGTTTTATCTGAAGAGATGCTTTTAGGAATTCAGAAGTATGGATTGATATATGCAGTCTTCTATAGCTTTTTAATGAAGTATTGCAGCCAATGCAGTACTAAGACACTAACCTAAATAAATTATTTTTCATAATGTTTTACAAAATTTTTATCTTCATAGGCCATGTTTATTAATGGACATTATAAGGGTATACCAAAATGACTTGCTGTTTTAGTCGAAAGATTAAGAACAGTTGGGCTGCATACCAAAATCTGTACCAGCTTGCCGGCACCCTTCTCAAAATCCGGGGCAGTGCAAGAGAACACTTCTCAACTCATGACTGAGACTCATCTGTTCAGCAGTGCTGTAAGTGCTCAAGCTATCCTGATCAGTACAAAAATAAATAAAATAAATATTGAAGAGGAGAAAAAAAGATGGTCCCTGTCACCTGCCTTTGCAATCTGCCAATGTTGATAACTCAGTTCACTTCTAAATTTAAACTTATTTATTACACGAACTGATTATTTCACTTCCTATACAGGAACACACACACTAGCAAAATACATTTTCTACATGTAATTAACTAAGTCTGTAGACAAAGTCAATATACTTTATACTTTTATATTCAAGATTTCACTTATCGAATCAGAGAGGTGAAATACCTCTCTTGACTTATATCACCCTGCAGGAAAATAAGAAGTAAAACATTTAAACATTATTTTTTGGACAGCAGTCCAGACATAGTTAAAAAAAACCAAAAAAAAGCCCAACAACAAAAAAACCTACCAAAAAACCCCACTGTGCCAAAACAGAGCTTCTAGACTTTCCAAAGCCATCTTTTTGCACGATTTCCCACAAAAAGTATCACAATTTCTACAATTGTCCCAGTTCAGGATTAAAATAATTATGAGGATACAGAAAATGTGGGTTTTGATCCACTTGATGGCAGATATAAAACAATAAACAATATACTTTAATAGCTAAACTACAGATAGATCAAGCACAACCATGTTTCAGTCCTTGACCACACACTTCATTTAAAAAGTCTGATGAATCTAAATTATGCAGGACTGTCAGGTTACTGGTGGAATCTGTCAGAGTACCTGGATTTGCTTCTTTTTCCATTAATATATTTTGCTGAATATGACATTTGTGAGAAGATACATGTGTATGAAGGTGCACATGGCACATGAGAAGATACAGCAGAGACGCTGATACAGAAAGAACAAATACAGTGTTAGTACAAACTCTTCCAGCATGTCTCATCACAGCACTACCTGTTTTACAGGCAAGCCAAGTTTAATGCCCAAACCAATTCAGCTCTGGATTGATTACCAAAAGCTGCCAACAAAGATATTGGCACCATATGTAGTCATTATTTGTGCAGTTTGGAAAGCTGCCCTTTGGGAGCAGAACTGATGCAAACAGACATTACACAGGCTATGAAACAACCATCAGTAGGCAGTTTTAGATATAAATCGGTATATGCATAGGGTTACACATATGTTAAGTGCTATTACAAGGCTGAACGGGATTTCAGCACTCCAAGGTGCAGTAAAGCAAACATTAATAGTTTATGGAAGTTCAGCAGATATAAGCCAGTTATTGAGGAGATTGGATTAGTCCAATCTTTAATTTACAGACATTAATTGTATGCACATTTCTGTATTCTCCAATTAATGTACTCTCCATATCTATTAATCACATCTCATTTGCACTCATTAAAATAGATGTAGTTAACAATGTATGAATAAACTGCTATTTGAATAATGTCTCAGAAACAGTGCACAAGCACTTGCACACAAGCACAATACATAATCCAACTTTTACATGCCAAAGGGGAAAAAAAGGCTTACTTGCCCGGTTTAGCCTGTAGAAAACTGAAAGTCTCTCAAAGGTTAAAAGCCATTGAGGTCTTACAGACTCAAGAAGTTTTGACCATCGCTGGGACCATATTAGACTGTATCAGAGGAGTTAACCAAGGACAGCCTATCTGGGGAGTAAACTAGCTACTACAAAGCCAGCTTAGGAAGGAACAAGTCATGAGAGAAGCAGAGGGAAAGGAAGCTTGCCATTAGGTGGTGAGCCAACAAATCTCAGCCATCAGCCATTCCATTTTGGACTGATCTCTCGTGTTTCTTAAGCCTGCAATTTATTCCTTTAGGACTTTTTTTCTATCAGTTCAGCATGTCAAGAGAACAAAGTTTAGAGCAGTAAGAGACGGCCATCAAGCCTTGGAACCTTGAGTCCTTCCCAAAAGAAACAAGATCTCTATGTTATTTTAGGATTGCTTTTATAATCAAATAATTATGAGGCTTTAAACAAAACTCAAAGGCATACCTTAAAATTCCTGGAGCAAAAACAAACATAAAAGGAATAACAACTTTATTAGTTCAATCAATTATCAAAGGAAGTGGCTATGGTGACAAGGGTGGTGTCCAAAATCAGAAAAAGACACCCTCTCTGCATAAATCCCTCTGCCACCAGTTCTTTCTCTTATCCATAATACCACAGCATTTCCAAATACATTACCATACCATAATTTCACTGAAAATTGAGTTATTACCTAAAACTGAGCAGAAAGGTTTTGAAGCTATTTGAAAACAAGTTGGAAAACAGAAAAAGATGTAACCTCTTACTCCATTTGGAGCAGCACATTAAAAACTCCAATCTACAAAGCATAGCAAGTGTTATCATTCCCATGTTGGTTTTTTTAGTGTCAACATCCATCATTTTCTTTGCCACAGCATGGCCCCAATTCTATTATTAATATATTACAGCCCAAAATATTACAGGACAGCCATGATTCAATGGTTAGGGCTTCTTGAGGTGGAGTAAAGTATTCCAAAATTCACCCTCAAAAGCACAAACTAAAATAACATGCAGACTCTATAAAAGAATAACTTTTCTGTAAGTTCAACTTTATTATTTAAATCCAGCCAAAGGCACCAACTCTTAAGAGAAAGAAAACTATTTCTGCTTCTACCATCTTTTTTCCTTCATTAATTTTGTGCTTCTAAATCCTGGAGTGAAGTCATTAACAAAATGAACTTTCTTTACTTGCAGATTTGTTAGCATCTTGCTCAGATGATGGTAATATACTGCTTTACAGACTGTTTTGCTTGATTAAAAGGGAATCCAAATGTGGGCATAGCTTACACTTGGAGTAAATTTAACTACTGCTTATTAAATAAGCTAGTCCTTTCTCACTGCAGTTTATATTTTGCCCCAAATATTATATACCATCTTTAGGTGAGAGGTATCAATGCTGCTAAGTTTTTGATGTCCAAATGCATTCTTACAAGAGACAGCATCTGGTAAATTCAGTGTATTAAAACCATGAGGGTGCCAATGTGCAGGATATTCTCAGAAGCAAGACAAAGCTCAGCAAAAGCATTAAGAAGAATCTTAAGATGGCTTGGCTCTTTTACTATCTTCCCTATCAACAACTGGGACAGGCCAAAGACATTAGATTAATCATCTGTACTATATTTGTAGAAAAATGACTTCCCAGAGAACAGATGTTCTCTGTATTTGGCGCAAACTTTCTCAGCTGAATTGGCCACCTTATGTGTCAACAGATAAGCTAAAAAAGTTGTTAGAACAGCATAGAAGCAAGCAGGGTCCTTACGTGTTCCTCACTTCTCCTGTTATTGATCCTTACAGCTTTTTTTTTAGCATATTGTATTTAAAAACAAACAAACAAACAAGCACAAAAATCTGAACTAACTGGGCAAGATCTGTTTTCTCAGCAGCTCACCAGGTTAGTTTTAGCATCACTACAGAGGTTACAAAGCAAAATGTAAATCACTAAATAATCACTAGACAGATGCTGATCATCACTCAACAGCACACCTCCACGTCAAAAATTCATCACGTCCTAGGTATGCCACTATGTTGCATTTCTGTTGAAGTGCTTCTTAGAGCACTTCTTTTCATTTAAAGATTCTGGAAGCATGCTGCAGACATTGAAAATCTATTCAAGGTGGTCAGAGGGATCTAGCTGTGGTCTGCAACTACCATAAACTTGAAGAAAGCATGTTACATCATGTTAAGGGTAGCAACAGCTGCATTTGCACAGTTGTTTCTGTGTTACCTCAGTTAATGAAGCAAGATGACAGAAAAAGTAAGATCATGATCAAGTTTTCAAAGAGTTCCTTTAGTTGAATCACTGCTGCTGGCTCTGCCCCAAAGCAGAGCGCCAAACATATAAAGTGTCCTAGGCAGCACTGAAAATATTGTAATGCTGCCCTTATAAAAACCTCACTGCAATCCACGCTAGATCAAGTCTTCAATTTTAGAGCCATTTTAGAACTATTATAAACCACCTTCAACTCTTTAAATGAATCTATTATAATGTTGTCTTGAGTATTATTTAAAGAAGGCATTCTGGCAGTTCTGTGATCATTTTTAGATCTTTGTAATTGCCTTCACTGACCTTATCATGTTCCTGCTAATAAACATAAGTGATCATCGTTCAAAATTCATCCAAGAAAGCATACCACAAATCATCCTGGAACATCACTGATTAGTTTTCAGCAAGTGTACTCTGCAATGACATCTAGCAGTCTCCCGTTTCTTCCTGATGAATAACTGAATAGACAGCTACACCAGTAACATAACCCTATGCCATGCCAGTCCCAAATATCACTGTGTTCTGCATAAATATATGAGCTAGAGGGTGAGTTCTTTCTCTTGGATTCTTGCTAGCATTTTTAATGGCTTTCTTGATGATCAGGGCAGCTAGAGAAACTACAGTAAAAGAAAGGAAGGAATGGGTCTAAGAGTGGTTAAATACACAACTTAATACCCACTGCAATGGGGTAAGGGAAAAAAAAAGATGTTAAAAAATTCTGAAAGTTGTGGAGAAAGCATTGTAATCTATCAGACTGTATGGCGATTTTCTGCTGAAACCATACTAGCAAGTGTTTAAAGAAGGCAACACCTGCTTCTCCTGCCTCTTACTAAACAAGATAAGCATGCCTGGTTTCACAACTGCATGGTAGCATTTCTGAGGTCAGTTAAGAGCAAAAACCTTCTAATATTTTTAAAAGCACCCCCAAAAGCCTCTAAAGTCTAAAATTGAAGCCTGCTTCAATTCGGGCACTTTTTGGACAATTTTTGAGATGTTTTCCAAAATGAATTTTCAAGATGAGAGATGAGTTAATAAATTTAGAAAGTTTTCCCATGAAATTTGACTAGAATCTTTTTTTTTATATATATATATAGACTGTTCAAGAAATAACTATGCTGAAATTATAACCTGAGGGGTGGGAGGGCGAGAGAGGGAAGCGTGACTGCAAAAAAACCCCAAAACCCTAAAACCAGAAAAAGAGAAGAGCTTGAACAGGTTTATATCATACCAGTTTAAACTTCACATCAGATTTAGAATAACACATTTCTAAACAAACAAACCAGCCTCCATTTAATTGCCAGGAACTATAGCTGAGAGTAAATGTTTATCCCTTGGTAGTTCCATGTACCACCCAGTATGCTGAGACATGTACTAACTTCTTAACAATTACTGAGTGGGAAATAAAACAACTTGGGAAGTATTAAACTTGCTATAATATACATGTATTGCACTTTGTCTCCTTTCACTCTTATCAACCATGTGGTCTTGTGTTAGTAGGTACTATATAGCTACTGAACACCACTAAAATGTCACTAGAATGGTTTGGGTTGGAAGGGACCTTTAGAAAACATCTAGTCCAACCCTCCCTGCAATGAGCAGGGACATCTTCAACCTGATCAAGTTGCTCAGAGCTCTGGCCAACCTGTCCTTGAACATTTCCAGGGATGGGACAGCACAATTTCACTGAGTACAAATAGTAGTGATAAGTGGTATTAACACAAAATCAGCTCTTAAAGTAAAGCCAGGTCCAAACTGTTATCTGTCACATGCATGTCTCTGGCAGAATAGTGTATTTCTCATAGACTACATAGCTGGTTTAGGTCACATTTTGCCAAAAAAATAGGAAAACAAAGCTTTGGAAGCTTATTCATTATCTGTCGACTCATTTTAACAAGCGTTAACTACAATGAAGTATTTGGACTGTCATCTTTCTGGAACACAAAAGTGCACTTAATTGTACTATATCTTTTTTTCTGATAAACAGATTAAATTAAATTTGAGACAAAAATTAAATCTATCACTATTTACTGGCAGTTAAATGGAATTTATCAAATGGTTTGGTGGCCCTTCAGATTTTTATCTACAATTAGCAACGCCAATAATATTTGATCTCTATAACCCAAAGCTAAGAACTATCAATATACAACATTTGATCCAGTACTTCTACCAGTCCAATGCAGAAATGGAAGATAGAACTCCGAATTAACTGCACAATATTTAAAAGGTTTGATCAGTGATAATTTGTTAAAATCCAGCTGTTTCATCAATGGGTTTAATAGCTGAACTGTCAAACTACTGAAGAAAAATACATTTATGGTGTTTGTTTTAAACATTCCTATGAAATATTTTAGTGCAGAGGCTTAAGGGTTGGTCTGTTTAAAAGATCACCATGCTATAAACAAATTAACATTTGTATCCTGCATGACTTCTTCAGTAGTTGATAGTCTAAGTCTGTGCTTATAAGCAATTTAATATAAAAATGCCTTTTTTTTTTTTAGGAGGTATGTTTCCTCACATCCAATTGTACACTTTGTATTCATTGTAGCTGCACTAATGTTGGCCAGAAACCAATACATATAACAACAGTGAAAGTAAAGAGCAATCCTGGTTTAATTGCATGAGTCCAGGCCTGCATATTAATTAATTTTTGAGTAAGTATTTAATTTAAACAGAGTTGTTTTATAGAATTATGGTATGTACTACACAACCTTCATTGAGGTTGTCAACTTTATTAGGTACCCAAGGCTGTTAAACAGTGAGCTCACCTCTGACTCAAGAACTCCATGTTTTCCATGTGATAAAATGACTTCCCAAGAATGTCACAAAAAGGATAAACTGCAACCAAGAAGAAAAAAAAAACAAAGCATTTTTTATTAACAAAAGTGCTATGTGCACCTTTGTAAATAAGTACAGAATTCTAAGTGAAAATAATGTGGTACATGTTCACTCAGTATCCTATTGTTAGAGTCCATAGCACACTGGGAAAACCCAACATCCCTTAGGATGTTAACTCAGATGTACAGACATGAATGGAGGAACAGCTGAGTAGAATACCTAGCAATGCCTAAACCAATAAACAGCAGCTGTTTTACAGTAAAGTAAAACTTTCATACACCTAACACTAAATTGCAGCAGTTCAGGCATGGCACTTACCCCAGTTGGTCATCCCTTCTATGTAAAGAGCATTTTCCAGAAAATGGGCAGGGCAGTGACCCCTTCAGCTGTTCATGCTGCAGTGGAATGGAAACCATGGGAAACTAACAAAAACATATAATCCTAGATGACATCTTTCAATGATTCAACAACAACAAAACCTAATTTGCAAGATGTTATTCCTAGATAGAGAATCAAAACCCCGTATAAACATGAGGAAAAACAGAGATGTATTTGAAGAAAGGGTAAATGAGAAGTCAAATATTAAATAGAGCCCTATAAAAAACCAGACTGATGAGATGCTCAATGTCAAAAACCATAACTCAAATGTTCAGTAAAGCAGGAGACACAAAACATCTTAGGGATATTATATATTACAGACAACCTGTTATCAAGATAAGCTGAATAAACTGTTGGCATAATCTACCAGACAGAGAACACATAACCCTGAGTTCAGTAGTTTGATCAAGTTTCCTTACAAGGACTGTATGCAAACACACAAGATCAGCACATTCTGCTTTTTTATTCCCTTCATCAGCCAGAATAGCAAAAATGCTCTCTTAGAACCGGAAAGTCTCTCTCACTTTTCATGCCAAAGCCTTTGAATTCTTTTAAACTCTGTCATACATTCATTTTATACTTTTGCACTTCTTTTCTGTGATATTCCTCTCATCTCATACTCCAGGAAACACCTGTCTTGGATCCTCACAGTATAACAAGATCAAATTTTGTATTTACAGTTTAGTTTTACAGTTTTTCCCAGACAACCAATTTTTGAGGCCAAAAAAATATAGACTTGTGTCCTGAAATAATATACAAAAACAATATCAGAGAGATTTTACAGACTCTTTACAAATATTGCTAACCCCACATGCACTCATTAATTAATTTTGTTCTCATTAGATAAATATAGGAACCTGAGGTACAGACGTATTAAATCAGAAGCTAAAGATACACTATAGTCTATGCTAGGACTACAAACATGCACACACAGGTAACTCTTCTGCTAAAAAAGGATTCAGGAAACAAATGTTATGAAAACCACTACTGTTTTTGTCTCCCTCTACCTCTTAATATCTGCATATTAATAGTATTATAGTCACTGTGCTCATGAAGAAAATATTTTTTTGGGACATGCATAGGTAAAGCCACTTAAGACCCAGCATTCTGTACTGTGATTAGTGGCTTTGAAGCAATTAGCTTGTAACAGAGAAATGTAAGCCAGGTCATATGGAGCTGCCATGAGGAAGATTGAATCTAAGAAAACAGCAAGATCATCCAAGCTTTTATAAGCAAGCTTCTGTCAGAAATACCATGAAAACTCAGAGAATAGTGAGGCTCCCAGTTAATGTTAAATAACTGTAGAAAATCGTCTTGAACATTTAAATAATTTTCAACTCACTTTATAGGATTATTTCTACTGTTCCTTATATGGTGACAGCTGATGAACCTTCTAATCAGATTGATCTCTGTTGCAGCAGCCTCTTTGGAGTATTCAGTTCTGCACTGCTGCTTTGCTGGTCACTCCCTCTAATTTATTGTCTTTGTAGGTTTAAGAAGCAAAGTCCAGCACATTCCAATAACTTATCATATTACTAACAAGACAATCACAGGACACTGCAGCTGGAGTGCCAGGCCTCCACTGTTCCTTTTTTTTTTTTCTTCCAGTTTCTCTGAATGAAATTTCCAGTAAAATCTCACACAGACAAAAAATGGAGCTCATCAGACAAGTCATACATGCCTTTTTCACAATTTTGAAATTGCTCTGTCCATGACTAGCGCAGAAAACACTGAATCTGTGGCCCTGAAGTGACTAAGTAATTTTTCAGACTTTAAACTGAACACAGAGTACTTAGAAGATGCAGTCTGCAAAATAAAAAACAGACAAGTTTTCTTGCTGGAATTAATCTAAGAAACTACCTTCATAAAATATCCTTGGAAATAACCACCCATACCAGTAATTAATAATGACACATCACATAACTATGTTTCAGTTATGGCATTGCTGATAAGTGTGACACAGGGGCATGCCATAAGATACTCTGGAAACAGAGAAAAAAGTTGAAATAGTTCTACCAAGGCTTTCTCAGCATTGCACTCAATAAAAAGAAGCCTTATTCATATATAAATATTCGTCTTGTCAAAACCAGTGGCTGGTAGTACAAAACAAAAGCCAACTTCGAGGCCTAATATTATCACAAAAGTATTACAGATCAAGTCGGGTCCTGAAACGACTATTAGTTGACAGTTCTCATTCTGAGTTAATCAAATCAATTCCACCAATACTTTTGAAAACCTTCTCTGTCTCACACAGAAAGCCACATCAAATAGTAGCATTAAAGAGCTATCGTGGCTGTGCTATAACTGCACTTTTATCAGCACCTTTTTAGAGCTGTTGCCTAATACCAGCAAATGGACATTTGGGTAGTAACATGATATATATGCCTATGCAGCTTGTTAAGAGGAAAAGCTAGAGAGATTTCTTCTCTGTACAATTTCTCTATATAATTAAGTGTAGAAAGTTAGCCTACACTTCTGAGTTAAGCCTTCTGCCAATTTCTGATATTTACATTAAAGAAAAAAAAAGTTTTACTGTGCTCTGTAATTTATCATCTCACCACAAAATCCACGCCTTCCCTGCTAAGCATTAGGAACTTTTGCAATCCCAAGATTACAAAAAAGCTACAAAATTTTACGCCATGATACAACACAGATCCTCAATCTTTTTTTCCCTAAACTCAGTCCCTACCTAATGTCGAAAGGCTTTAAATAACTTGCAAAAACATATTTTATCCACATTAACAAGTGGCTCAAGAATTGTTTCTGCTCCTTTTCAGGACTGGTTCTGGTCAGTGGAGAGTGAGATGTAATCAGTAAATTAACTTTCACCTCTGAGCTGGAGAAGATCTTTTCGACTGCAATACAGCTCAGATACCTGTATTTTAACTTATGCCACAACTCTACTCATATTCCAGCTCTTGGATTATATAGTAAAAATGATCTTCATATATTCACAAAGCAGGGTTATTTTTCCTCCTAGTTTACCTCCAGACTCCAGCACAACTACTACAAGACTGGATGATTCTACCATAAGCAGCAGTCTATTTCACCATGATATTAATTTTATGTCACCTAGACATTTATAACATTTAGGAAATGCATAAAAGACTTCAGTCTTTTGCATTTTTAACTTTAGGTTTTTTTACTGAAAATTTTCAAAGGTCTTGGGGGCATGGGTGTCTAGCCTCATACAGACCAAATGTAGGCTTCTAGGACTCTTTCCCCACTTTTCCCTGGTCCATGAGCACACTGGGAATGCTGGTATGCCAGTGACCTTTATTTTGAATAGTATTTATAGCATAAAACAAGACGCATAAATGTGCTTTGTTTTATTAAGGCAATACACATGAAGACTGGACACTCTCACAGTACCTGAGCCAAACCCTGGTGAAACAGTATTCAACCCTATACCAGAGGCTCAGGTATGGCCCCCTGCTATTTTTAGTGAAGTTAACTGAGAATACAAAAGCAAAGTCATCCATACAGTAGCCTTCAGGTGCCTTGTTTCCCCTCAGAGTAGTTGAATACAGATATCTGCTGGTCACTCCAGCTAATGGGTTTTTTTGTTTGACTGTTTAAAAAAAAAAAAAAAAAGCAACCGCTTGCCATTCTGTCCTGGTTTCAGCTGGGATAGAGTTAACTTTCTTCATAGTAGCTGGTATAGTGCTGCGTTTTGGATTTAGCACTAGAAGAATGTTGAGAACACACGGATGTTTTTAGTTGTTGCCAAGGAGTGCTCAGACTACTCAAGGACTTTTTGAGCTTCTCCTGCTTGGCCAGGTGCATAATGAGCTGGGAGGGAGCACAGCTAGGACAGCTAACCCAAACGGACCAAAGAGCTATTCCACACCGCAGAACGCCATGCTCAGGGGGAGTTAGATGGTCGGTCAGGGGGAGAGTGATGGCAGCTCGGGGAAAGTGATCGCTGCTCGGGATGTGCTGGGCATCGGTCAGCAGGTGGTGAGCAATTGCATTGTGCATCACTTGTTTTGTAGATTCTGTATATTCTCTTTTACCATTATTATTATTATTACTATTGTTATTCTTCTCTCTTACTAAACTGTCTCTATCTCAACCCACAGGTCTTTTTTTTCTTTTCCCAATTCTCTCCCCCATCCTGCTGAAGGCGGGGGGGGGAGTGATCAAGTGGCTGTGTGGTGCTTAGTTGCCAGCAGGGCTAAACCACGACACATTCTTTTTTGTTAAAACAACTATCTACCAAGATTAAAAACAAGTTCGCATAAAATTTACAGCTTTCTCGTGCTTCAGATATTGATACGATAGCCCAGGCAGGCCACCCCACAAACAGCAGTGGCAGGACAGCACAGCCAGGGGAGCACACGCCTAATGGGGAGGGGACAGCCATTTCAGAGGCGAGCAGCAGTGCAGGCCGCAGGGCCTCTGTGGATGCTGCCAAGGGGAGCGGGTGTGTTCTGCAGAGCCACTCGCCTTCCAAAAATACGAAGCTGGTGGGATTGTCTGCAGCTTTGAAACATGTTTTCCTTACTCTGCCATCATTTTCTCTGAGCTCTTCTCCCTTAAGCAACTGCTTGCCCCACCCCCCCACCCCTCCGCCGCCATGTTGGGCACTGGCAGGGAGCACCCTGCGCTTCGCCAAGGCCTGCACCAATTCCCCATCCAGCTTTCCACTATACAGGCCCAGGCTTTTTTGATTCTCCCTGGCACTTTTAACAAACTTCCTCCTTACAGCTTGAACAGGGTCAGGGTAGGATTAAGAAGTCCAAGAACCAAGGTGAGCTTTTTAACAGCTTGTGTAACTAACTTAACACCCCTCACATCAGCCTGCTCATAGCTGGCTGCTAGCAGGAATTAATCTGACAGCCAGAGTTTGTTTTGAGATGTGTATGATTGTGTGAAGTTGCAACTATCATCATTGGTATTATTTAGGCATCATGAGGAGAGGAAGCTCACCAGGTGGAAGGAAGCGGCACGTCTTGCCATAGTGTTTGTTGCCAGATGGCTGTGCCAGAGCATGCCAGATGGCTGTGCCAGAGCATGCTGGGAAGGAGGTGGCCATGGCACACTGATGGATGCATAAGGGATGGTGGTGCTGGCTTTTAGTCCTTACATGAGTAAGAGGTCAGTAATCATATTTTTCTCATTGTGTAATACAACGTTTTCCTGTTTTCAGGATTATCAGAGTGTACTGGAGCATCTCCCCTACGAGGAAAGGCTGAGAGAGTTGGGCTTGTTCAGCCTGAAGAAGAGAAGACTGAGAGGGGACCTTATCAACACATACAAATATCTTAAGGGCAGAAGTCAGGAGGATGGAACCAGTCTCTTTGCAGTGGTGTCCAGCGACAGGACAAGGGGCAATGGACACAAACTGAAACACAAGAGGTTTCAGTTGAACATGAGGAAAAACGAACAGGCTGCCCAGGGAGGTTGTGGAGTCTCCTTCTCTAGACCTATTCAAAGCCCGCCTGGATGAAGTCCTGTGTAACATGCTCTAGGTGGACCTGCTCTAGCAGGGGGGTTGGACTCGATGATCCCCTGAGGTCCCTTCCAACCCTTGTGATTCTGTGATTCTGTTTTCTAGTCTCTGTTTCTCTTGTAGAAGAAAGGTAGAGTGGACTTAGCGTGTAGTTTGGGGAATGGGTGAGGGGTTATGTTTTTTCTGTGTGCTGTGTGTAATACAATACAGCTACAGGTACCATTTTTTTCGTGATGTAATAATTCTAATAGAAAAATATTTTTAAGAATTGCACCAGTAGGTGCTTACAGTATGCTTGGGAAATTCTGAACCCACTTGTTTTGTTCCATATAGCTAAGCATTATTTATATTCAACTTTCAGAATTTCCTTACTTTGAAATGCTTTTTTTCTTTCTACTTTCAATGGTAACAAAGCCAAACTGTTCTTAATCCCAGTAGATTCTGCTCTCTGCATTCTTTTTAGGAACAAAGTTAATTTCCAGTATGTTCCTGGTGGATAGAAACCAGGCTGAGTTTGAGAGCTGAGTTTGTTGCTTAACAGCTGGTTGGGGTGGAACAAAGTCTGAGGGATTTGGAAAACTTAATCCTATCGTATGAAAGGTAAAGGGAGAAGGAAAATCAGATAGAAAGAATAAGAACAGAGGTAGGCTTATCATACTGTTAGAATATGATTTGAGGAAGGAGAAAGAAAAATAAGGCCAGGAGAGGTGACTAAGTGTTGCAAACAGTGAAGTAAGTAAGAAACTGGATGTGCCCTATGTGCCAGCTGATAGGGGAGTTGCATTCTCATCACCCACTTGAGAGGCCTCCTTTCTTTTTAAGGTGTTTCAGGCTATATTTTAAATTTGAATGCATATATGTGCTTTTGTGGTTGAAATGTAAAAGCATATTCCCATTGTACATACAAAAAAGACCATGCATTTTTTTTTAAACTGTGTTTTTCTTTTCCAGCTGAATACTGGGGTTTCTAATGACTGCCTGTAAAATATTTATCCATTTTATAAAATGCAGGTTCAATGGAAACTTCTACAAGAGTCTTTGAAAATGAGCTTTTACTGTATGATACAGATTGCAAATCCTAATTGGAAGGCAAGTTCTTTGCTTGAATGCCTAAACAGGTAGTGTTTTAAAAAGTTGAATATATTGCTGTAAGCAGTGTGCAGTGTTTAGAGAGTGTAACTTAAATCTCATGCAGGTCACCAGCATACCTGAGCTATTTTTTCCTTTTTTTTCTTTACTCTAGACCTATAGGGTTTTAAGAGTAATTGGGGGTTTATGAATCAGCAGTATATTATTTACAAAATCTAGTGAGTAAAGAGCACATTGTTCTTTATCTAAATATTAATACAGTGCCTTGTATTCCTATTCAAATTATTTAGAATATCTTATGTATTTTAAAACAAGATAAATATCTAAAAAAGATAAATTTGCTGCAAATATTTTCAAATTATATATATTTAAATTTTATATTAAGATCAGTTTTATTCTAGCAGTTTCTGTGGAGAGTTAATGGTCTCTTCAACTAAATTTTATGACCATTCACAATATGTAAGATCATTTCAAGTAGATTTCTGTAATGAAAATTAAGATCATATGGAAGTAATCAAGATTTTATTTGGGTACTGTAGAGGTAAGGTGAAAGACTTGTGGTGTTCTACAGTGCATTTAAAAGCTCCACTGGCAGTGTCTAAAGATAGTTTGATCTAATTACCACTGAGAGGCTGTAAACTACAGGAAATTCTATTCAGCATCCCATGTGGTATGGTCTCTGCCAGAAGAACTCCAGGCACAAATCAATAATTATTTTCTAGGAAGAGTTTGGTATTTCCATGCCCCTGGATTACTGTATCAGTATTTTGCTCAGAATTATTACCTTACCCAGTAAAAAGTCATTAATTTCCTGGCTTTATGTTGCTACCCTATTATATTGTAACAAGATGCTTCTGACCCACGAAAAACACATGTGCGTGAAAGTTGCCATGCTGAGATTAGCACTACAGTCAGGAAAAAGTCCAGCCAGAATTCTTGAAAGCCAGCCACACTTTCCAAGAAGTTAAAGTAGAAGTGAATAGCACATTTCTGCTTTTAAAAATTGAAACACTTTTTTTTTTCAGTTTTGATTTTTAGTATTACTGTCTTACCTGAACTGTAGATCACTTATATTCTTTAACTTGTCTTTTCTTTTACGTGTCTGTTTCTGCTCTATGTGTTCCCAACTGGAAAACCAATGAATGCATGGTGTCTGATTCAGTATAAGAGCAGAAGCCTTCACTCTTCCATTGTATTGAGTTAATTTCTGATTATGCAGCTCTTTGAAGCCCCAAACTCTTATGATGCAAAATTAATAACCTTTCTACCTATAGCATAACAATTATAAGTAGCCTCATTGTGCTTAATACACAGGTTTCGTCCACTGGGAATAACAGAACTGGATGTCATTGGCAATCTTCAGAATAGGAATATTTCATAAATGTGTTTTGCCTGCCAAGTGTTAGAATTTTATACATGCATTATATTTTTTCCAAAGAAGTTAGAATTTACTATAACACCATGATATCACCTCAATTTTTAAATGAAGTTTAGTATTAATTTAAAAAAACCCAAGCTTTATTGGAGGCTTCAAAAGTGTCTCTAGATTGCCCAAATCTTAAATACTTAGACCAGCAGGAGCAAGCAACAGACAAATTTGCAAATTGCAGATGATGTATGGTGAAAGAAATACATTTTAGAGCAGAACAGCTAATGGAATTTACATTTTGGCTTTGTTATGAGTGAACTATAATAATTTTGTCTGAACTAATATTATAAAGTTTTTCAGCTGTGAATCAAAATGACACACAAAGCATAGGGAGCTTGTAGATGCCTACAAATGCTGATTCATTGTGTATGGGCTCAGATAACTAATTTTATATTTTTCTATACTTGTTCCCATGGAAACTAAAAAGAATTCCCAATGGGTGCAAGCAATTAAAATATCCCGTGAGGAAAAATAGGCTAGATAGCTTAACCACTCCAGCAATGGAGCAAATGCACTTATCTGGAATTCTGAGAAAACTTCAGGGCTGAGCAGTTTCAGAGAGATATTCACACAAATGAATACTAGACAAATGGCCTACATGGCTATGTCTGAGAGCTATTCAGATGCTTGAATGTGAACATTCTTCATGAATAAGGTCTTGTATTAATAGTTATATAGCCACTTGGTGTGAGATAAGAAAGAAAGGAGCAGAAAGGAAGAAACTTGCAAAAAGTTCATCTTCCTAACAGAAATGAATGAGTAATATTGGTCCTTGAAGCCTGGGGTAAATATCCTAAAGGAAAACCATTACAGTGTTATTTTGTTCCGTTTCAAGCATTTTAGCAACATATTCCTCTACAATATTAATGAGAATGCTTGAAAACTCAGTCCAAATACAATAAAATACGTGAGCTTATTCAGTATTATAGGAGATAGCTCTCTTCAAGACATCTAAGGGCTAATGTAGTATGGTTAAGAATTTTCTTTGGAACTTACTTACAGTGTGCTGGTAAGTTTATTAAGAATAAAGATTTAGGTCTAGGGCTTTCAGATATTTGGCCACCATTTGTTTTGCTGTTATTGTTTCCCTATGCTCTTGTATATCTTGTTTTACATAATGATTGCTTTTTTCCTTTGCGCAAAACCCAACAGAACTCAGTTCAACTTCTACTTTACTTCACAGATGTTACTCCTAGAGAACTGATTTTTATATTTATTTATGTTTATATTCTGGGCTTAATGTCTTTTCCTCTACAGCAGGTAGCTTCTATATAAGTTAGTAGAATGGCACAAGTGTAGTAAAGTAGAATCCAACTTTGTGCAATAGACTCAGCAGTTGTTCTCTGCCTTGAGCTGAAGCTACGTGGCATCTCAGCTAAACGTAAATATAAATTACGTCTATCTAAGTATTGATCTTGAGTATCTTTTAGACTTCACATATTTGATATTAATATATCTGGTTATGAGAGAGAATAACAAACTTGGTTTAATCAGTTGGGTTTTTTTTTCCCCTCACCTTCAGTGTTGCCAATATATTGAGTGTGCTTTTACTTTATGTGCTTCCTTTAATAAAAGAGGGGGGTTTTGCTAATGGAATATAACTGTCTTAATTCCTTGCCAATTTTGTAATGGGCTAGTCAGACATGCCTGTGATTTTTAGCAAAGATGGGAAACGTTATTGCACTTTTGCTTCTCTTAGGGTCCTCATTATTTTTATTTAATGACAGGAAAATAGTAAATTGATCGTACTTCAGTGTATAGAGCTTGCAGTTTCATATGCTATACAACTAGGTTTTAAAGAATTGCTTAATAGTTGAGTAATCTTTACGTCAGTTTTTTGACAGCCGTGTAAATATGCAGTAAAACATTACAACCACAGAGAAACTGCAGTCAGATGGAAACTAACTAAACTATTTTGACCTAAGACAATCATAGAGTCATAGAATACCAGGTTGGAAAGATCATCTGGGCCAAGCTTTCTCAGCAAAAGCGTGGTCTAGACAAGATCAGCCAACACCCTGTCCAGCCAAATCTTAAAAGTGCCCAATGTTGGGTAATCCACCACTTCCCTGGGGAGATTATTGCAATGGCTGATTGTTCTCATTGTGAAGAATTGTCCTCTTCTGTCAAATTGGAATCTTCCCAGGAGTAACTTGTACCCATTACCCCACACCTTTTCCATGTAACTCCTTGTAAAAGTCTCTATCTTCTTCATAGCCACCCTTTAAGTACTGGAACATGGTGATAAGGTCT